>MU912409.1:35727-53556 GCA_036418165.1 Cooperia oncophora
TGGAGTGCGCTCCATCAGGAGCAAACCATAACGGTGAAAAGAGAAGCATTATTGAAAGAGACAAATAGAAGAAAGGAAGGATCGACCTCTAGCAGAACAATCTATAATGTGCTGTCAATTTTAGGTGATATTTCGAATCCGAGCCATTGCACGGGCTGCTCGCGTGGCAGCTGGACGCGAGCACGTGCAGTGGGACAGGGTAGGGAAGAGCTACGGCGAGGAGTGAGAAAGGGGGAAGGGGGGGGGGAGGACAGCGACCGTAAAGTACGCTTTAGCAAGCGCACATCACTACTGTAGGCACAAAAGCATTAGTAATATTGTAATTGTAAAAAGTTGTATTATTCAACTGTACTTTTTATCTATATCTATAGATCTATGTATGGGCGTTATGGTCCGAACCACCCCTTCTGCGAACAAGCGTGGACTCAGGATTCGCTGGGTTGCTTTATCTGTTACGATTCGTTCAATACAGTGCAATATGAGCAGCTCAGTGAATGACAAAGCCCGTTTCCGTGAAAGTACGCCTGGGAAGCCGGGCTAAAGAGAAGGAGGAGAGCGTAAGCCGGGCCATCGAACTGGTGTGGTAATATTCTGACTTCAGTTCACGTATGCCTTGTGCGCACATAGTAAATTTAAACTCACTTATACTCAAACAAAGGCTACTCTAACAGGTTGCTGAATTTTCGTGTGAGGGTTATGGAGATTTTTGGTACTAACTCCGAGAAAAGAATGGACAAAAGGATAGATTTCAGCGCTACATTGGGACAACGGTTACAATTCTACCATATATAATCGGCTATGTCCGTGCGTGCGTCTGTCTTTGACACGAAATTCATAGCGCCGGTCCCAGTAGCAGCGAGATATTGGTTCCAAGAAGTGACGTAGAGGGTGTGACGGGAACACTATTGGTGGGTGATAGGAAGTGATATCAGTTGATAAGAGGCCTCAGAAGGGGACTCTCACCATATTCGTAATGCGGGTCACAGCATCAGCCAGGTGTTGATTCCAACATATGATGTAGGGTATGGGAAAGGAACATTATTGGTGGATGACAAGAACTGTCAGCTGCTGATAAGATTCGAGGGATGTTAGAAGGGTATGGTCACTGAGTCCATCACGCGAGTCACAGCAACAGTAGGAGGTTCCAAGATACGATGTAGGGTTTAGGAAAGGAACACTAGGTTGGTGACAAAAACTGCCAGCATCTGATAAGATTGGATAAGGGGCGTCAGAAAGATAAGGCCACTGTTTCCATACCGTGGGTCGCAGAGTCAGCGTTGGTTCCAGCAGGTGATATAGGGGGTGAAATGGGGTCAGGAACGGTGGGTGACAAAAAGCCATAACAACTGATAGGGACTGATAAGAGGCCTTGCGGTCATCGTTGTTCAAGGTGTTAGAGCTTTCGAAGTACCAAATTCCAAAGTTTTTGTGAAAGGACGACGTGTGGTAAGTAATCATACCAATTGATTAAATTTGATGAAAATCAATTTTCGTCACATTTCTTACCACTTTTTACCGATTCACTGTCAAGTATTATAGGCGCAGTGTATTTCTTTCTTTTGATGTTGTTAGAATTTCGGAAGTAACCTTTCGGAAGTAACAGAACGCTATATGTTGCTTGATCTCAACTTCAACTCATTGCTCGAGCTATTTTCAGTTATTTTTCTACATTTTGCTGGAAAATGCACTGTGACGGTTAGGCGCATTTTGCACACTCTACCTCGCCCTACAGACTGCCTCACTCTATTCCTGCCTGGCGAAGCCGGGCCGTGACAAAGAATGAGGAGCACCCGGCAGGCAGCCGGGTGATCCGACTGATATACACTTAATTCTATGCCGATGCCTTAAATCTACATTTTCATTTCTTTCTACAGTTCCCCCAAGAGTTTTTGCTATATGGAAAAATTGATTTTGGTGACCTGCTATTTTCTTCAAGTCCGCGGAAGAATGGATGGTTATCAGGTAAGCACCTTCTTTTCGGCAAAATTCTTTGGCGCCCTCGTAGGTAAGAGCCGTGCTTTCTTCGGCAATCACGAACTGAAAATTATAATGGTGCAGCAGATCATTCCATATATGAAAGTAAACTGTCTTTTGAAGTTTTTTGCTGCTATTATTGACCCACCTTGATCAATCTTTCGTCTTCGTCGTATGGAAGAGAGAAATACTCCTGATTCTTAGCTTTTCTGAGAGTGTCTTCATCAACGTCAGCGGATACCCCCGGAGGAGGGATCCCTAGAACTAGCATCGTGCAAACGATACGGAACGAGCCAATCATGCTGTCGGAATACAGGAAAAATGGTTCTTATCTAATCATTCGAGCCTATATAGTGTCTCTTATCTCGCTCATTACGCTATGCAAAGGGTATTTTTTTTCAACTAGTCAAAACTCGTTTTTTCGTCCATGTTTCAAGTGCATAGCCTGTGATGGCCATTCGATGCGAGGTTAAATTGTTGATGTCACGGTGCTCATCAATTCTTATCAATAGTGAAAGAAGCAACAAAAAGTGAAGACTGCACAGAACCTGTCAGATGTCTTTTCGGGTTACATCATAAGGGCTCCTGAAATGACGATGTCAGTACGAATCCAGCACCCAAATGAAGTCGCATATCAATATTGAGCCATCTCCCAGTTCTGGGTTCCGGAAGAGTGATGGCTTTTATCAATAACGAGATGCGAAGTGCTTTGCAGCTAGCGACAACAGTGAGGGTAGGGTTTAGGCCCGCTTCTGCGCCGCCACGTACAGGACGTTTTACGCATCCCATTCCAAGATATGATTGTTGGATGCCATGGGTTGATCATTTGCAGCGGAACACTTCTCGTTTGGCTGAATAGCTCTTGAAATGTCAAACGAAGAACTGCAGGCAAGAGAGGTTTCCAATTGGTAAAGAGATGAAAGGCGAGATGAGACGCTTTTTTTGCCTATGTTTCACTACTATATCAATTCCAAGGATCTGAAACAGTGTAGAGGGGCTGATAGCTCTAATAGCGCGCCAAGAGTGAAGTGCCATGATGGTTGCTATATTAAGAAGATGTGGAATATGAGGAAGGGGGACTTTCACCTTCTTCGAGCTCACCTTCTTCGAGGGTAAGAGCAACTTCCTTTCCGAAGCTTCTGTTGTTTCTTTTGTTTCCACTGTTTCAAATATATAAGTGTCATAGAATTTTCATACTGGCTAAACTGTTTCAACTTTCAAAACATTAATAGAATACAAATCGTGTTCTAACAAAGAAAAAGATATGTTCAAACAAGAGAAAAACGTACAGTAAAGGAACCCACCTGGGGATCTATAGTCCTAATTTTCTTATGGAATATCAAGAAGATGAAACTTCCATATTTCATTGTATAAGCTCGAAGAATAAATGAGAAACACTGAGAAACTTACCATAAAAGAAACTCCCACGCTTTCCGCTTGTTTCATCCTATATCAAAAGAAAATAGAAAAGAAAAGCCATTAGTGAGGTTCTAACTTCCTTGAGTCAAAAAGCTTCATTATCTGAGACAACTGCAGTAGATCGGAAGAAAAGCCACGATAACGGACCGGTTTCCTAGCAATTTGAGCGCTCGCAGCGGTTCGGGCAATAGCGGAGCGGGCTCTGCGGCGTACCGACGATCGCCACTGCTGTCGCGAAGTATGAAGGCTGCCTTAGTGCTGCCGTACACGCTTTTGCCCTTGCGCATTCTGCGTTCCAACAGAGGATGCCTGTGCTCATCCTGCATTCATTTGAACTTTACCGCCTGGTCCGCGCTACCAACAACTACTACATAGCTGCTGAGGTATTGATAGTACTCCACCCTTTCGATGGTTTCGAGGAACGATCGACCTCCGTTTGTCTCCCTCCACTGCTGTAGGTTATCTTCTGAGTCCTCCTTTTCGCGAAGAAGGTGCTGCAGATTGCTAAGTCGTGGGCTGTGGCTAGGTCGAGGATCCGTTCTCTTCCTCAATCCTGGCTAATATTTTCTACCTCCGTGCACCATTTCTTGACGCCTTCTGTCGCTTCCCACATGTCTATTCAGAACACCATTATGGTGATATAGTAATATTCACAAAACGATTTTATGGCCAGCGTCAGGTAGAACACATCATTTTCGGAGAACCGGATGCGCGCACACACAGTCACTATTGTCCAGTATCCCTTCTATTCATTCTCACTCACACGATTCGATCAACGATCCTGTTCATGGAGAAGACGCACTTCTTGAGGGATATTGCTGCTGCTGCTACAGCTGTGATCACACTTTTCCGTTCAGTGTTCCCCCTTGCAAAACAGTTTGACGCTTTCTCCGATCTCTCGGGCTTTTGCTCCTTTGGAGCAAGTTTCGTAAGGCATAATACTTAAATATTCGTACGTCTCATGAGGTTAGTAGCCTCTTGAGGCTTCCCAAAAAGTGATCCCGCGTCTAGGTTCGTGATTCAAACTAGACTCTTTGGCTGAGGTGATTCACCCTTTGGTATCCCTCGGATATTGATCACGAACAAGGGTTCTGCGCACTGCTCCCAGGTGATGTCCTAGCAACAACAGATAGTGCCACGACTTCCAGTCATTATTGTTGTGACGGGGGTTGTCCGGAAAGTTCTCAGCGTTTTGAGTGTTTCACTTTAAACGATCACTTTCTTAATACTCATCGGATTCAATCGAAATAAGCACCGTTCAAATCAGCACACTTTTGCCAATGTGACATCATCGAAGAAAAAACTGCGTGGTCAAATCCACGAAATCCACGAAGGCTTTTTTGCCTGGTCCTGATTGATGAAGTATTTTCCAGCAAGGAAGTTCTGAAAATGTTTGAAAAGGTGATAGTCGGTTGGTGAAAGGTCTGGAGAATATGGCGGGTGAACTAGAACTTCAACCCCAATTCGTTCAATTTATGGATAGTGATTTGTGAAACGTGTGGGCGGGCGTTGTCATGCAAAAGAATCGGACCCTTTCTGTTGACAAGTGCTGGCTGCAGCTGACAATTTTCGGTACATTCGATTTCTTCTTTCTTCACAGTAGGACTCTGCTGTGATGGTTTGGCCTGGTGACAAAAAGTTATAGTGGATCACACCAGCCGATGACCACCACACTGTGACCATAATCTTTTTTTTTCGTGAGGATTCGGCTTTGGAAATTGCCTCGGTGGTTCGTCGGCATCCAACCACTGTCCGGAACGTCTCCTGTTATCATACATGATCCACTTTTCATCACAGGTGACAATTCGGTCCAAAAACGGGTCGTTTCTGTTGCAGTGAAGAAGAAACCTCGAGACGTGCCAATTTCTGCCGGTCACTCAAATTGTGGGGCACCCACTTGTCGAGTTTTTCACCTTCCCAATGCGTTTCAGACCATCCGCAACAGTGGATTTGCCAACGCCTAGCTTTTCTGCAATCTCTCGAACTGTTTGGGATGGGTCAGCCTCCACAAACGCCTTCAAATCCTCGTCAGGTATTGCTTTAGGTCGACCGCTACGAGGTTCATCTTCAAGGCTGAAATCTCCAGAACGAAATTTGTCGAACCATTGTCGCACGGTGCTTTCTCCAACACTATTGGGCCCCCACACCTGGTTAATTTGTCGAGCTGTCTCGACTGCGGATTGACCCAATTTGTAGTTGAAGAAAAATATCGTCCGAAGTTGCTCTTTTGACATGCTTCAAAAAGTCTTGGGAAAAGGGGTTTATCAAGCAATGGTGAAACGGCAATTATACCATCAGATAGCGCAAAAAATTCTCTTCAGGATGTACTACTGAGACGCAAGGGAGAATGAGTTTTTAATCAGCAATGAATGTACAAAAAATAGTAACACAAAACGCTGAGAACTTTCCGGACAACCTAATAGTAAGACAGGGGAAAGGATGGGAACATTATTGGTGGGTGGCAGGAAGTGATAACAGCTGATAAGATACCACGAGGAGCCTTAGAAGGGGAGGGTCACCAAATTCATAGCGCGGGCCACAGCAACGACGAGACGTTGGTTCCAAGAAGTAAGATAGGGGGCAGGATGGGAACATTATTGGTGGGTGGCAGGAAGTGATAACAGCTGATAAGATACCATAGGAGCCACTTCAGAGAGGAAGCCACAAAATTCAATGCACGAGTTGTACACTGGGGAACTTCTTCCAGTAAGCAATTCAGAGGTGGTTAGGGAACATTGGTGGTGGATATAAGTTGTGATATAGTGTACGACAAGGGTCAGTATCTGTTCGCAGCTTTACTCCGCTTGCGACTGATGTTGACCACCGTGGCCCATGGAATCAATGGGCAAAGGCTCAGTGTTTCTATCCTTTAGTGTTATAGTCGGAATTGATTCGACCGCTAAACTCTCGAGTTCTCGAAGTTGTTTGCCAGTGGGGAATGATAAGAGCCACCAACAGACGGATATGTGAAAGCTGCTCAACGGAAGTATTATGATGTAAGCACATTTCACTATGATTTCGATATTGTTACCTTTCAACCGCTAAGCCGTTCTATTGCCAACGAATGATCTGTGTTTTTAGAAATCTGATAAGCACATTGGCAATTGCTCATTAAAGAGGAGAAATATGGAAATATGATGAAATGGGCCGAATTTTGAAACATGGGAATTAGGCCAAGTGTTAGGGGTCAGCACAGAAATCCTGTCATTGATCAGGACCACAGACTGAACCATGCGCGCAGTAGTGCGCGTCAGCCAAACTGGTCTCACTATATAATGTTGATGTCGACGAGTGGGGAGGGGGAGGGTATGTAGTTCTCCCGAAACAGGAATATCAGGAAAATTCGTAGAGAAGCGTGGATCTGAATAATGTGACACATTATGAGTTCAGTGGCTTTTTTTACTTCTGTAACTTCCAGTAACTGATAAGAACGATTGATACGGAAGTATAGCACCTGCAACTAGTTATGTCATAGAATGCGATAGAAGAGCGAAAAATAACAAAAACACTGAAGTTAAACTCGCAACGGGAAGGACTCTGGGAAACTCTGCGTACGAATTTAGGATTACGTCGAGCTTTTGCACCAAAAATTTGCAACATTGGTGATTTGAACAAGTCTTACCTTGAGAGATGGATTGTTGTCCACTAGATGTACTCCCATTAAATGAATACGCAATAAAGGAGAGTAAAAGTATTTATATGCACGAGCTCGGTTGGCAAAAATAGACACGCAGTTTGAAGGTGTGTCCGCTGTCCCACCTGTCCAACTGAGAGGCTGTCAGAACTCGTACCTTGGAGTATTGCGGCGCCCTCCTCGCTACAACACTCCGAAGTTTTGGGAACTAATTGTGGGAGCGGAGTCGCAAAACTGAGACGATGTCTAAGTTTGCGGGCTGGACTACTTGCACAAGGAAGGACGTCACGCACATTTGTTTGACGCGCGAGAGTCTGCCTCATGGAAGGCAGTACCGCGATTATCTGACAAGGGCAGAAAATCCTCCCAGAGTATAGAACCCCGACAGAAGGCATAGCCCGTGCGACTTGCGGACTACGACGGAGGAGGCCGTCGTAGTCCGACATCGACGGGCTATGCCTTGCTTCGGACGGTTCTATACTGAATGAGCCGCCTGAACCCGTCATAAGTTGTGGGAAAGCTAATTCATCAACCATGACTTCATCCCAAACGGAAAGGCGTGTAGGAACTGCATTCTAGTCTCCATCCCCATGTTATGCCGCTAAACACTTGCCAGGTTTACACTTTGATGCCACCGGTATATTCGCCGCTCCAACTCTTTGATAGCTGCCTTGACACTGAAGGCAGAGTCCTTCTGCGCTTAAAACTCGTTGGCGTCCTTTCTTGAGGGAGTAGCGAGACACCATTAATCTCAAAAACTGACCCACTTTTGCGGCTTCACAGGAACTAACGGAAGCGGGGAATCGAAAATCTACTAAATGGTCATTTCCGCTTAATGATAGCGTCTGAAGTAGCGATGTGAAATCAACCTGCTCGCATCACTGGGTTTGAGCGGATACCAATTCTGACGCCTCCCATAGCTGCCCCGCCCACCGACACTCAAGGCGGTTTTCTGTCACGGGTTCCGTTTCACGTTTGTTTAGTTTTTTCGCTCTAGAGTTAGATAGCAACAATACAGAGGATGACACGAAGGAACGATTAGTGGCCAGAACTGTAAAGTATCGCTTTCTACGACTAAAACAAAATATCAGCGTTCAGCACACTCGTACAGCTAGAGCGCTGCACGAGGTCCCCACGGTGTTCTCGTGAATGCTTTTCGCTTTTTGATCCTTGGAGGGTCCACTGGGAGTACTATAGTTGTTTGCCAAATGCACTAACCACAATATAAATGCGCGGGGTTTGGTCTTGACTTCCTTTCTCCATGTAGTTTCTGTCCTTGAAATTTCAATTTATTTGTCCAATAGCAACTTGCTTATTTCACTTGAATGATGGAGTTTAGTGGAGTAAGCTTATAGCGCCGTGTTGTGGCAGCCATCCCACCCCTAGTCTTGGATAACCTTTTTACGCATCTGCTGCTATAGTGGAATGTAACATTCACCTCGAAAAGGACTACAGGAGAACTGACAGGCGTTGAAGGCCCTCTGCCGTGGGGAATGTGGAAAACTTGTGAAATTTACAGAACAAAGCTCAGTTATTGTGTGCAGAGGACTTTCTCGTTTCGCGGCAACCTGTACGTCATTTCAGCACTGTTACCGAGTCCACGTGCAACAGCGCTTCGTTGATGTTCTCTGCCAGTGACAGTTGGTTTTCATCAAAGGTTCACGCTACGTCGTTTGAACAATCAACCCCACCGCTTCACCCATATAGGGTAGCACAGATTCTATCTGACTCATTCATATGGACATGTGTCACCTTCTTGTGCTCACAAACTTAGTCCGTTCAAAGATCAGATATGCTTTCCAGAGCCTGGAATGTTCGTCCGTGCCTAACCAAGCTATACACTCTGCGGGGACCTGAATAAGCTGCGTCCATTCGGAACTGTCTTTCCATCTGGTCAGCGAACATCACGAACTTTAGCGTCTGCCAGTCATCAGGTGCTCTTCCGAGCTTTGAAAGATCACACTTTGGCCATAGGAAACGAAACGAAATTAGCTGCATACCACCGGGGCTCCTTGCTCCCACACTGCAACATTTGAAAACGACAACACTTGCGAACCATGACAAGGCACTACTAAAATTGAAAGTTTGATCCATAGGTGACGGTGAAAAGCGGCACACTCCGCTGTTGGTTCGTTCAACATGTGTTACAAGTATAAACCGAATGCGGTGACTGTGTAAAAGGCAAATTCAGGTGAAAGGCTCTCTAGTCCATATTTTCGTTAGGCTGCATCATACTCTGCGGCATCTTAAGCTACCGTACGCCGCGTTTCCAGCGTTTTCCAAGAAAAGGATAGATATCAATCTACCGTATGCCAGCTTCACCAGCGTGTGCTAGCGTAACGCTAGCGTATCCAGCGTTACGCTAGTAACGTGACGCTAGAAACGAGCTAGCGTTACGCTCGCACGCTAACGTAGCATCAGGTCACATAATGACTTGCGACGATTAGCCGATTTCCAAGCTGGTGTCACTGTCCTCCAATTAACATTGCTTTGGAGAGCATACTATGAGCATTATACATGAGTAAAATACAGAGATGCTGAAGTATTATTTTGCGGCGGGATTTTGAATGTACATCCTGACAAGGACGGTCTGCGACGACCTATGAAATGCACGCGCCGTTAAGTGTGATGGTTGTGCGGTCCGGATGGAACCAACCAACTAAGTGCCAGTTCTGCGGCGGGAAAGTTGTATTCGTAAAGGGAGTGAGGAAACAAAGTTTTTCCAGTGGTGCATCCCTTTTTCCAGTGACTCCGTCTCCAGATTCCGCCTCCAAAGTCGGCCTTCCAGCCAAGAGTAATGTTCCTGGACAAGTATCATGGAGTGGATGCATTCAGTGTCTCTTGTAGAGTCATAGGGTTTGGGAAGGAAGAAAATGATAAATACAGCTGCCATACTTGAAAAGAAAGTCATTGAAAATGGCAGTGCTATTGCCCTTTACAAATATACCAATTCGAAAATCGAATCGAAGGATAAGATATACAGTTGAGCGCTCACCGGACGGTGGGGCGTTCCCTACGACCACGCTGGCGAGCGTTCCGGTGATTGCGTGTCGATGGGAAACCGAAAATTTTCAGGAGATCATCATCATAGCCTCTCCGTCTCTTACTCTGCACTCTGCGCTCTAACGCAAGCCGCGGCACCGTCTACCCACTCTTCCGCTCTGGACTCTTACCGATCGATAATTGCTGACGCTCTCGATCAGCTGATTCCTGCCGCATTTTCGCAGTATTTTTGCTAGATTCAGCTTGTTAAAGCTGAAATTTTTCGACTTTTGACCTCAATATTCGAAGGTGAGTATCCTTACTGAAATTATTCCATATTTTGCATGAATTTAGCATGAAATTCCCCTAGGAAACTTGTTTTTCTTTCTGATTTTCGCAATTTCTCCAAACTTTTCCTTAATATCCCCATTTATTTTATGATATTGACCGAGTTTTCAAAGCAGTGTCTCAGATGATCTCGCTATTATCGAGAACCATCTCTGACACTTTTTTGAAGCTCGGAGTTGCCTTAATGGTTCGCTTTCCCATGCTAAAATTCCCAATTTCAATTTTTTTCCCAATTCAATGCTAAATTCATGCAAAATGTGATATAATTTCAGTAGGAATACTCACCTTCGAACATTGAGGTCAAAAGTCGAAAAATTTCAGCTTTAACAAGCTGAATCTAGCAAAAATACTGCGAAAATACGGCAGGATTCAGCTGATCGAGAGCAATTATCGATCGGTAAGAGCCTAGAGCGGAAGAGACGGTAGACGGTGCGGTGGCGTGCGTTAGAGCGCAGAGTGCAGAGTAAGAGACGCAGAGGCAAGGTTTTTGCGGCCATCCACCGACAGGCAACTATCGGGCCGCTCGCCAGCGTGGCTTTAGGACCGCCCCACCGTCCGCTGAGAACTGCACTGTATGTACCTGTTTTGATGGGAGCTGACGAGCTTACCGCCGTTTCGGGTGCTGATAAGGCAGAGCATTTTGCAGATGTATTTAGATAAGTAGAAGATAGTGGCCACGTAGAGAGTTGTAGTGAGTGGACTGACTCTTTCACCCAAATGCGCGACTCCATGTGGTTCAGTGTACAAGAAATCTCTGAACTTCTTTCAAGATGGAAGTGTAGTTTCTCTCTCACCCCGGATGGCATTCTTGGGTTCACTTCAATTCATATACAATTTGAGTCTCTTCCGAGCAGAAGTTCCTAATAGATGGAAACTTCTTACTATATAAAAGTTTGTCTGTTGGTGGGTGTGTGTGAATGTTTGTTTGTCTCTTTGTATGGGTATTTGACCGGAAATTCATAACTTCCTTCAGGACAGCGATAGAGTGCCCAAACTGATAAGTGATGTAGAGGGTCGAGCACGAATACTATTGGTGGCTGGCAGGAGGTGATAACAGCTGATAAGATACCACGAGGAGCCTTAGAAGGGTTACCTAATTTATAACGCCGGCTAGAGCAACGACGGGTTGTTGGTTCCAAGTAGTGGGATAGGGGTTAGGATGGGAACATTAGTGCTGGATGGCAGGAAGTAATAACAGCTGATAAGATAACATCAGGAGCCTCAAAAGAGAAGGATCCGCAAATTCATAACATCGGCCACAGCAACGATGGGACGTTGGCCCAAAAAGAAGGATAGGGGGGCAGGATGGGAACATTATTGGTAGATGGCAGGAAGTGATAACAGCTGATAAGATAGCCTCGGAAATTCAAAGTTGTAGCAACACTGGGGAACTGCTCCAGCAAGTAATTCAGAGGTGCTTAGGGAACAGGCTCTTGGGAGTCCGTATATGCTCACATCACCATGGCCAAAAGAACCGATGAGTGAAGGCTTAGTGAGTCAAGATATTTCTATCCCTTAGCAAAAACCTCAGTTAACGGTTGGAATTGTTTCCACCGCTAAACGCTCGAGTTTCAGCAAAAAGAGGATTGTTGGCGAGAGATAAATGATAAGCCACTACGATTTCGACATTTTTACCGTCGGAGTTTGTGCGAAATAGTTTCACAAGAAAGGTTTTGACTCGGAACTGAGTCCTATTTACAGATCTATACCAAGGTCGTAAGAAATGAAATGTTTGCGCTGGATTCTTTACTCTGTAGAAGGGGGAAACAGAACTTCATAACCATGTTTATGATACTTACAGGAAAGTCTGAGGTAAATCTCAGACTTTCCTGCAAGTATATAACACATATGCATACAAGTGTGAATCTATATAACACCCTCACCTTCTGTCCGTCCAACACTCGTGGTGACAAAGTTAAACTCTCCTATTCTAGAGCTAAGTCTAATATTAGAGCCAAGTTTTTTGCTTTACGGGCTTCATCCGAATTCGTGAAGTTTTCGAAGAAACACAGTATGCCTGGGAACTTAGCTCAGCTAAAAAAGATTCTGCATCAACATTTGACTTGAGGGCTACTACGGACTATTCTCATTTTTGAAACTACGTTGATACTTGAGGAGCTGGTCAGGTTCCGAGTTACGTCTTATGTTGCTTTACCTTTTTATCGAATTTCTTTATTAATTATTACATCGAGTACTGAACTTTGCAAGGTCAAATTTGTCAGTTACCTTTTTGTTGGATTTGCAGTTGTTTCCATGTTGTTTCATGTGCCTATGGTGCATGCAATAAATCAAATCGAATCAAATAGGGTTCATTACTGGTAGTCAGTCCACGGGAATCGTCTCAGCGCGCGGCCTTTTCGGTCTTTTACCTCTACAGTTGTTTGAGGCTAGAGGAGGCCTGACGAATGCGTTTCCAACGTTCCCTTTGGCATTTTCTCTTCATAGACGGTTCACTTGGCAAACTTTCTTCCTCATTTCTGCAACATCCCCTAGGTTTTTATCGCGGACCGGGCCTTTGAACCCACTTGTGCATGTGTGCTGATGTGCTTTGTTTGGTGTGGGTGCTGCTCCAAGGGTGCAAATCGACGGATCGAGTTTGTTTCGCAGTTATCACAAAACTGGGGTAATCATGAGAAGTTTCTTGTCTATATGCATATCTCGAGTAGCATCAATTTACTAGTATCTTTCAGCCGTGCGGTCTACTCAATGCCAAGATCACCTCAAAAGAAAGAGTTAGTGAATCTTTATGAATGCTAGTTTTATTCTGCGTCTCATTTTCACTGCCACACAAAATTATAAGCTTGTTGTGTCGGGTGGGTACTGTGGCCGTAATTAGGCGTGAATTCAAGTGCAATGTTGCAGTAAGTGCGCTCAGCGCATCTTGCCCACATTTACAGGTGAAATTTTCATCGAAACTGCCACACACTAAAAGGATGGAGTCCTCGTGCTGTCCCCTATTTGACAGAGGACTAAGCTTCGGCTAGGAGGTAAACGATTGGTCGAGACGACCGTGGCAATGATGGCTGCCATTCTGCAAGCTCTTATCTTCGTCCGGTGCTCATTCGTATCCATAAATTATGAGGTGCGGCCGCGTTCACTGAATGCGTTTTGCAAGTGGAGTGATAACGGTATCAGTAGCAATACCTATGGGTGACACGCCACTGGTGAACACCTTCGGGCCTTCAGACCCATATGGCTGCGTTGAAGGCTCGTTGTCCCACAGCAAGGGCAAGAAGCGAGGGCAGCTCCTCATCGTACATTCCTCGACAGCGCACGCCTCCCTCCTATGGAGTAGTAGAGGGGCGGCCGTGAGGCAAATACCAATGGTTCGCTGTCTCCACCCTCGCTTTGCTTGAAGACAATCTGCGCACTCATCTCAGTGGATCCTGGACTTTGCATATGTGATCAGGTACCACCTGCCGCTGTGAAAATTTTTGGAGATCACGCCCCCCCCCTCCAACTTTGCCCCTCTGCTATGATATCCTCACCTCGCACATCGTACCATCCTACCCGGACCTTGCCGACTTTTCACAACTTCCAACCAGATTTTTAAAACACCCCAAAAGTTTCCCAGTTTCCCCTAAAGTCGAGCGCAAGACTGGAGGAGGTCGTCACGGAAAACTACCGAATTAAACTGCCGAAGAGTAAAGTAAAGAGTAGCTGTATAGTAGTTCTGGAACGCCACTATCTTTTTCATGTACGATCTCTTTCCCAACAATAAGCTAATCCCACGTCCAAGGTGCGGATAGCGCCCTGAAACAGGAAAAATTAGCTATCAGACAGCATTCTTGGACCAAACAGGTCCCATCCCACTGGGATTCTCTAAGGTAAGACGTATCATATCTCGAGTGTACTGTGCCACCTCCACCGCTCGGAGGTGCACTTCAACAGGGTTGGAGAGCGGTGGCACTTTGCCTCCATACAATGCAAGCGCGACTGAGGATGATGCTCTATAAGGGCTTTCGGGGGTTTTTAGCGCTTTTTCTCCAATTCTGTGTGTCATCTCGTCACTAGTATTTGATGAACATAAATCACCATCTTTCATGTTCCTCTGAAAATGGATTCTCAAAAGGAACTCGTTTAGGCGCAAACGGAAAAAGAAGAAGGAGTCAGTGAGTCAATGGCTCTACCAACCTTTATGTGAATGTTCAATGATCAGCTTTCATCATTTTTTTCTAGGCTGAAGCTGTTGAGCAAGAAAAGCACGTCCTTTATGTGAGTAACCTTGACATCGCTCAATTTTCCTTTTTATCAATGGCTTATCGAATCTTCTCAAAATTTCAGCTGCCAAAACGCGAACATGGCGAGCGTTTTCCAGAACTGTCGATCTTACAAAATGACGTTCGGCTTATTGATGCACGTCTGGTGAGATCTTCTTTAATAACGTCTAGAATTCTTCAACTGATAGATTTCCTTGACGACACGAAGTACAGCAGTTCCTTTTTACAGTTCTCAACGGCAGTAGCGAATAGCACTTCCATACAGTGGAGGGAATTCCTGAGGTTGCAGCTGCCATCAGAAAAAGTCAATAGAAGGGTGTAGTGGGTTTATCACCTCTGTCATCTTCAGATCGCGTAGTTGTTGAGAGTCATGCGGGGAACACAAAAATGCAGTAACTTTTCGCCGCAAACTTTGTTTTTTTTGTGCTTCTGAGAAGGCCAAAGAAGAGATGCTGATGGTTAGAATCCCCTAGGAGGCCAGTTCTGGCATACTACTCTCTTGTGTCCGTATAAGCCGGAACCTTTCCTCACAAAAAAGTGCCAAGAAATCTTTTCAAGTATTTTACGAAAATCTTCCATTAAAAAAGCTCCCTATCACCGAGTTCGTGGTGAACTCGTAGCACTATTTCCCCTTCTTTGGCATTACCAGAAGCGTGCCGCCAACCTGAACCACGCTTTTCTCATCCCACATGACCCCTTCAACATGGACGAGACCGCGGAACACCGTAAAACGATTCGAGGTGGGGTTTCACCCCTGAAAAAACTTCTGGCGCAGTTTGTCGACGGGGGGCATTGTGCTTTCCATAGATGTGCCGACCCATCTAGGTAGCCTTTTCTCGAGTTGACACGTTTTAGGATGGTGGCTAGACGATCTTGCTCCAGCTTCACAAGAGTTCACAAGTTTTACCAGAGTGAGATTTGTAAACCGGAACTAGGGAAGCAATGGTAGTACAAAATGCCCCTCCCCGTCGACAAACAGCGCCAAAACTTCTTCCTAAGAATAAGTGATTCCACACTGACTGCTTGTCCGCAGTTCGCCAAGGACATCATTGCGATCCAATTCAGTACCTTTTTGACAATTATTATTTTCACTGGTAAGTTTTACAGTAACCAAGGAACTGGTACGAATGTTGAATGCACGTTTGCGAAGCCTCGAGAAAGCTCTTCGTGGATGTTGTATAGATCATATATCCGAGCGGATGAGGTAGTACTACATTCTACGATGTCTTCTTTGATGAACAGTACATGCAGTGAGGGTCGCTGCGGAGGCTGGGGAATGTCAGTGGGACAGGTCTCGGCGCAGCACCAGCATTTTTGCTCTTTTCCAAGCAGGCAAGCAACAAAGTGTTTGGGGAAACAGGGTGGCGCCGCGCCAAAACTAGCTCGTCCGTCCCTCCCCCTGATGCCCCAGCATCCGAAACAGGTTCAATATACGTGGCATTCCAGTTGACTGTGCTCGACTACAAGGAAACGAAGCTCTTCTATCTTCAATATATGCCACAAGCCCTTCTAACTAGGGAAGGCAGATTTGTCGCTGCAGTACATCACGGATTGGTTAAGGTGGCTCATCAAATCCTTAATTACACAGCAGTTTCATAAACGAGTTGGCTTGCAAAGTCATAGATAGTCTGGCCGCGCACTGCCGTGCCCAGGTGTTGGGCTATCCACTTTGTGACACTGCTGCAAAATTTCTTTGCATTTACGCCCCCACCGCTTCCCGTCAAGACCTAACTGGTGGCAAGTTGCCGAGCAATTACCAGCTAGGAAACTTCAGCAAGTTTGTGCGTGCCGACACATCTTGCTTTTCTAACCGACGCCCCGAATTGTGGCTTGTGAGAGGTGCTCCATTACTGAAACGATCACTTACTTCAGCATCGCGTTTATTATGCGTAATGAACTGGAGAGACGTCGAAATGGAATCCGATCGTTTGGTGGAGGAAATCGTGCAATAGTTACAGATTTATGCATCACACCACTTCACGCCACTCACCGGAAATCATTTGCTAAAGAGCAGGTGCGCTAGAGAACTTTACTCAATAATTGGATGGCGTTGAAAAATCAATAGGATCTGATGACCACTCTGTCTTTCTCATTGGCACGCCTGCTCTTCTTACGTACCGGGAGGAGAAGGGCACGAAAACGAACCCAGAACGTTTAATATACGCCCAACTGTAAGCCCCCGCAAATTTTTGCGTCCATCCGACTATTGCGGCAGCACCTTATTGATGAGAGAGAAAAATGAGAACTTCAAAATAATGACCGTCGAGGCCCTCGGGCTCCACACATACTAGGTGGACTAGAGGTGAAATGTCGAAAAGGAGACGCAGAGGAAAGGTTAAAAAGTATTGGACATGCAGTTATGCAGGTGGTGAGGTCCTCTCCTCTGCATGATGCTATTGTAACTTCTGGGTTTATGTGGTTTTCGTCCATGCAAGCAGATGCAGATATTCGGGGTTTGGAGAAGGTTGATACGCACGAATCACTTTGAGATGTATTATTTAGTCATCTACGTACCTTCGAGTTCATGCTAACTCGGAGCCTGAGTCCACGACTCCCCCTCCCCCTCCTCCCAAGCTACCCAGTACGACTCCCGACGAGTTGCACAACGATGATGTAACCTGAGTGGCGGCCAGCGCATACGTTTCAGAGATTAAATCACGGATTGGCTTTACCTCAGGCCAACCAAGCCTTCTACCCTCCAGAAACGGTAAGTTGGCACCAGATCCGTGTGAACGGATAAAGACGCTGGCTTGCACACTGGCTGGTCCAACGAGTCATTGTATGAGTTGCGTCGCACTGAATAGCCGATTACGATTCTGAATGGAATAGAATGTGTAACACACACCATCCGTTTTCAGTGATCTTCAGCACATCATTCTCTTCCTCATCCGTTTGTCATCCTTTGTGTTTGCAGTTGAGGAACATAAAAATTTGGCCCCTAATGGTGGCCGAGATGGCTCAAGACATTGTGAAATCAATAAAGCATCGCATTTTATTTATAGAAAACGTGATTCGCTTTGGCGGTGTTACAACTATTGTAAAGGTATGCACGTCTTGGAGTTGTTCTCACCTCTTGGAATGCTATGAGAGCGGTTGTTTAGGAATTCATAAAAGAAAACAAGAGTGGATCGATGGACGACTAAAACTGGAAAATGCCTACAAGCAAATTGTTCTCGGAAAAAATCGAATAGAGTTTGTTCCTCTTGAACCATATCCTTTCTGAAATACAATCCCTACGATCAAGTATCATGG
>MU912410.1:2450-52220 GCA_036418165.1 Cooperia oncophora
GCCGCATATTACACCTATTCATTCAGCCCTTTGTTTGTAGCGCACCCCCTAAGTCAAGGTTTCTCCTGTTCACCTGTTATCGTTATGTATAGCTAGTTTTATCGAGTTAATTTTTAAATACCTAAGCGCTCCGGGGAAGAAGTCCCAGACCGGCTCCCACCCAGGTCAATCAAGCCTGCTCCCTCCGGGGAAGGTAAATTGGTACGAGATTTGTCTGGGAGGATAGGAAAACTGTTATATGCAACGGCTGGTCACGCATCATTGCATGGTCCACATTGCATTTAACAGGTCACTACGATTCTGAATGGAAGTAGAATGCGTGGCCGCATCCCACAAAGGGGATTGATCAACGGCGAATGCTTTATCCTTTACTCTTATCACCCAGTTTCAAAACATTTGCAAGGATGTTATCACAAGAATGCTGAATAATTGACAAAAGTGTAGACTCTAGGCGGGACTCGAACCCGCACCCTACGCCAACTGGGCGGCTGTCTGTCACACGGAGGGCTTACTTTTGTATTTTCTATTGGATTTGAGTTGTTAGCATCGGATGAAGACCACTAAGTTCTAAAAAAATGTAGAGAGCTCCAAACTCCTAATAGAACTCCGATTAGATACTTGGGTGCAATTACTTCGAGAGTTCCTAGTAGCGTAGTGCGTATATAATAGCTCCTGTGAATGTCTGGAAGTGACTATATGTAGTTCAAAGCCCCTGAAATTCTTTGGTAGTCCTTGAAACATGCGGAACACTGAGCAGCTGTTTTCCCTTTTTTCCATCGCTGGGGTGGCATATGCCCTTGAAGAAGATTCTTGTAATTGATTGGCAGGAACCGGTTTTTCTCGTCACTTCTCCCCAAGTTCACATTGCCCTCAGTGTTTTCTAACTCACTTTTGAGCACATTGGATGTCAAAACACTGCAATTTTCAGTCTACCCACCCTCAGTATTTTCATATGATTGGGACTATTGTTCGCTGTCGGTCGAGCTAGCACTTTCTTATCGAATACGTTATCTGTCGTGCTCGGCGCTCATTAGCCTTTTTCTGGTGGTGTTTTGACTCTGGATGGGATGCTCGCACAATCTTAAGCTGTCTGAATAGCTCGTCGTCGGTCTCTTGGGCGTTCAAGTTGACAGCAATATATTTACGAAGCATTAGCAGCCCCTTGTTGCCTGCATGTTCCCCTTCCGTGTTATTTTTCCGAGATGCTATTGTTTGAGGCGGTTGACAGGAATGAAAAGGGCATTGCTCGAGGGCTTCCTTTATCCCATTGTTATGCGAGCCCGTCTTGAAAGATTCTCTGTTTTCTCTTCAGAGAATAACTTTGCCATTCATTCTATTTGCGGTTGCGGAAAAGTTCAATTGTGGTAGAGCGGAGGAACCTCGAGGAAGTTATCTCTGTTGTCTACGCGGGAACATCATTTCAAACATGAGGGTAGTTTCCAGGTGCCTTGATTCAATGGCGAGTTTGTAGGGAAAAGGGCACGTCCTGCCGCCGGGGAGAATTCTCAGAAAATACGACCATCCTCTACTTCGTGCTCTGCTACTCCCCTCCCTGTCCTGTCTCCTTTGCCAGCTTTTCCAAGCTTCCGACCACTTATCGAAAAATATTGCCGTTGATCGGTCAAAGACAATAACCGAAGAACAGATTTCGCTCAAAGTCATATACGGACCCCCCCTTCCAAACGACGATCATACATGACCGTCTCCCTCCAGCGACCAGATACGACCCCCCCCATCTTGGAGATTCCCCAACTTTCCGTGGTCGGTAATGGTACTCGTGGGGCAAATCACATATGGGGTAGATCTTTGGCTTTCTGGGATTTCCCGAAGCGTAATAACTGAGGTCCAAAGCATAACCTTGACAAAGTTATATGTACATTCCAGATTGAAAAGAGTATTTGGTGACTTATGGGCGATGTTAGTTCCTCACGTAGGCGGAATGCGAACTCGCACCTCAGTTCGTGCCGCAATTGCGCGGTAATCGCGAGGTACGTGGCTCGAATACCGCCTTAGGTCGGGTCTTTTGCTCTACTAACACTCACATACTTTGAGATATAGAAGTTGCGCTGGCTAAATCATCTCATATCAGAGCTGATTCAGCTGGATCTTCGCCACTGGAAATTTCCTCTCATTAATATTGTTCACCGATAAATTGCATTCTAGCTGTTTTTTCTTCAAAAAGAAGAATGAAGTCTTCGTTGTTGAAGTAAAATTGCCCTGTTGAGTTGCAGGTCTGGCATTCGCAGCATTCCTTCGTTAATCGTAGTGGCCGGCGTTAATTGTACTGTGGTTTACACGAATGACCTAGAGGTGCGGCTTGATTGTACAAAGTCAGCCCTCTTATCCTCAGACTGAATGTGTACGTAGTTTCACTGCCGCCAGAGCAGTAAATGAGGCTTGCTGTGGGACTTGACGGTGACTATCCGAGATTTGACCTTCGGAGATCCTAGCGTGTGAGTAAGGGGTTTTGGCTTGCTCACTACACCCCTGTGCTCATTTTTTTCCTAACAGTCATAATCTCTTCTTGTGCATTTTTGAGTGCAACGGAAAAGTTACTGTCCAGAAAGATCGCACTAATTGTTTCTGTGAATTACGCTTTTTTTCTCCCCTGCTTTCCTTTACCGGTCCTCATTCGAATAGCTCACTTTTCAAATAGGATCGGTACTATAATTGGAGGGTTGGTTAGTTGCAGAACGGCGGCTGTTTATAGTTGTTTGCCGTCATGGATAAGTGTTTCAATCGTTGCTTTGGAACCGGATGTAGCGTTGCTGAAGGATGCGTAATAACGAGGCCGTGCATCCTCTGGCTTGCTCCTCACTAGTGCCAACTTCCGTGTTGGATTTGTGGTTGTTGAATACGACACCTCTGTTATGCTTGTCTGTCAGTTTCAAGTCTTGTGATGTGCTTTGTGGTCCCTTCCGGATCCGTAATTAAGTATTCTAGAGCGAAGTGTCCTTTAGAGGTCCTTATTTGGTCGCTGAGTATTGCTTGTGAGAGATATGTCTGCTAGCGAGTTTTCGTTTTACATGGAAAGAGGGATTTTCACTGTGCTGATCCCCTAAGATTTTGGTCACATTAGGATTTGGACGTCTCTTGAGATGGTCTCCAGCTTCTCTACTCGTATAATCCACGCACTACTAATTTGATAATATTTTTCGTGTATCCAAGTGAGGTTAGCTGGTGGGGAACTTCGCTTACTAGGCTAACGTTTTGGCCAGATCGTTATCTTCAGAGGCCTAATTGTGGTTCAAAATTTACAATTTGCTTTCTAAACTGTCAAAAGCCTCATCCCTCTAGCGTTTTCAGCGGAACCTCGAAGAAAAATCGTAAATCTCCCTCGTTCCTGCTTTCCATGATGCTCGATGAGTCGATGTGGATTGTGTTTCAGCTTGGCGAGAGAAGTTTCCGTTTTCCCTTGTGAGTCGGTCGAAAACCCTGGGGACGAGGTGCTTGACCTTTCAGGGGGCTAATTGTAGGTTTTTAGCCATGTTTAGGCCTCGTAGGGCAATGATCCGGTCGGAACGTTAGGCATATAGTAAGAGTTCCACCTGGAAAATCTCCTTGGCACAGAAGAATATTATCAAATTTACTATAATGCCGAGGTTGTACAAACGGAGGAGCTGAAGACGTTCTCAGGAGGGATTCGAATCCAGATATGACGGAAGTCTTGAGGTAAGCCTAGTGAAAATCCCTCCTTCTCCAATGAAAACACATAAAATATTATCATATCCACCTGAGATGGTTTTTTGAAGAGATTTCCGATGATGTCCTGGACATTGGTGATTGTTTTGTCGTTCAGGCTCTCTCAGTCTCTGTGGGAGGTGCGGCAGGCTCTTCAGTGTGTCGTCGTGCTCTTGACGTGTGATCGCAATCGATGCTTCTCGGTTATCGCATTTCTCTCGTCAAGTATTGTCGATGCCGAAGCGTCTACCTAACTGGTCTCGCCATTTGGCTTCCCTAATCTGATTTTGTTGTCCAAAGTCTTCTCCCCCTTGTCCTAATTGTGCCCTTTCTTGAATCACTGCCATTTATGGGAACGTTCTTGGAAATTTTGGAAGTGGCCCAATCACTTTCTCTTCTACGCTAGCGCTCCAATGGAGTGGGTTGACTCGTAGTACGATGGCATTTCTTTCAACGACGTCGAGGCTTGAACATCACAGCTGCCATTGACCAGTTTGTGCTGTTGCAAAAGCGGCCGACGGCTGGCTGGTCTACTCCATACTCCAGTTGCTAGTATTGGAATGATGGACTGCTATGAACTAGTTCTACCATAGCAGTAATTCATCACTGAATGTTACAAAGTTGGTCAGTCGAAGTTTCCCATCGATCTTCATCAAAGTACGAGCGGTACAGTCCGTTTCCCCCTCCTCCCAGGCATGAAACCCGTGTGACAGTTGGTCCAAATTCGTTTATTGCTCGCTACTGGTGCCAATCTTGTCACAATCGCTATAATTTCCGATGATTCGCCGTTGGCGAGCAGCGATGCGACACGCTTGCCGAACTTTCCGGTCGAGCGACGAGACTGTCTCTCTGCGTCCGGTTCTGCCCGCGGCTCGTTCATAGTACAGGCTCCGAGCATTCTCCACCCGGAAAGTCTTCCCAGGCAGAAGATCGATTTCGTGCGGATGTCGTCCGCTTCTCTGTTCCAGCCAATTTCCCTCTTTATTAACGTATAAAGTTTTTGAGTCAGCTCTCATATATCGTCGTTTAGAGCATCGGAATGCTTTCCGCTTTCTCCCCATAGAAACTGCTCGTTCCAAATGGCCCTGAAAGTCAATTTATGTGTTTTCCGGTTGTACCCAGTGCCATAGCAATAGCTACTGGCGTTTTCCACTTAACTAGGCAATTCTAGTAAATGTAGTATCGGCTGCTGTTGCTGCTAAATGAGCTCTGATGCTCAAAGATCTCCTATTAGCTTATCGATACTCTTTCTCTGTAAATTGTGGTTTATGGGTGGTCGCTCAAGCACGACATGTGTATTTCATGTTCACCCAATGATAAATAGCATGTTATGTTCAGTCTGGGATCGCTTATCCAACTTGGGGTACTCATCTATTTGCCGCTGACATTTTTTTGTCGAATCTGAGGAATGCCCAAGATAATGAGGGTTTCTTTAGATTCTTGGGGAATTCGTCGTCCAAGACAGCAGTGTACTTCGGCTTTCGTCTTAAAGGCTGAAAGGAGCCAATTTGGGGAGGATATTTGGGCGCAAGCGTAGTAGAAAACGAAGTGCGTGTCGTTAGCCGTGCCTCTGTGTAATTTCCCCTAAACAAGGCTTATGCTCAGAGCAGAGACAACCAGAGTTGCCAAGAGATTGCCGCTAACATTAGTTTTATCGAAGTATGGAATTCCTAAGCTAGTGAGAGTTTCTTTAGTTGAATTCTCAAGGTTTTTAACGGCCAGAGCAGTTATGTACTTCGCTTCTCGTTCTAGGGAAGGGGGTTTTGCCAAGGCACAATGTCCATTTGAAAAAAAAATCTAACGAAGGAGGGCCGTATTTTGGTCGATGGGAAAGAACGTCGTACAGATGGAGGAATTTTGAGGGGGGGGGGCACATTTATTCAGAACCAACGCGGTATTATGCCATCAGGCTTCAATCGGCCAGCTTCTGTACCCCTTCATCTAACCAAGGGTTACGCTCAGAGCACAGCAACCAGAGTTGCCGACAGTCAGGCCGGCATGAAGGACAGTCTTTACTGACCTCAAACATTATCTTGGACAAGTACACAACGAGGAAGAGGTCCATACAGAAGAAAAAAAGTTTCAGGGGGTCGGATTTATACAAAAACGGCTTCCTGTGTTTTCCTCTGAGAGAAGGATTATGACCAGAGTTCCCGAGAGCATTGGTCTGCGGAGAAGGCATTCTCAAAGCCCAACACTTAAACCCCTAGCCCCCATATCCCCCCCCCCCCAACTAGTCGCTATGTAAATGTTTAAGCTTTCGCTGTTGTCGTTCTGTGATAAAATATTAGATGATATAAATTACATTAAGTAAAACAATCTGATATGCCCGCCAGAAATAAGTCTTCTGGTTCTATGCCTGAGCGTCATAAAGAACGTTTAAACTCCCTAGCGATCATCTTAGTCCATTACGATTTATTATATGTGGGTTTACAGGTTTCACTTTGAATGTTTTGAACCGGCATGTTCTTCATTCTCACTCACACAGTCTGGCCAAGTTTCTGGAATGTGTTCGTGGGCGCTAAAAGTTTCGTCGCTTCAGTGTTTCGTTGCTAGTTTTCTTTGTTCTCCACGAGAAAAACATCGCCGCTCTGAAATGTCAGCTGTTCACCGCGGCTTTATTATGCGCTCAACTGTGTACGTCAGTGGGCCTAAAAAGACGATGTATGTGCAATTACTGACATAGCCACCTATGTAACAACTGGGAATTGCTCACAATTCTTAGTATAACTTGAGATGTTTATGAGCTATTGCACTCTGGTTATGCTAGTGCTCAGAAACCAGGGCACGCCATCGTTGTGATGATCACAAGGGGGGTGTCGTATTTGACAGCGCGGGAGTGGGGGGTCGTATTTGGTCTGAGAAAAAATTTTCATAAAGGGGGGGGGTCGTATTTGGCCGTTGTTGAGAGAGGGACTGCCAAAGATCTATACAACTACTATTTCCGATAGTTGAAAATGATAGTTAAACCTGACGACTTCCCTCCCCTCCCCACACCGCTCGACAGCAAAAAACTTTTGGAAAAAACTGGAAAAATTTCGGAAAACTGGCAGGAGGTTGGGGAGAACCTGAGAAATTTTTTCTGTTTTTCAGTGGGTATATGCTTTCCCCCCTCTCGACGGAAAATTCTTGGCTGAAAAACTGGAAATTTTTCGGGAAAAATGGAAAAAGTGGTAGGAAGTTGGGAAATCTAGGAAAGTAGGTAGGTAGCATGGGGAGGGGGGGGTCGTATTTGAGGTATTTGAGGATTAAATCGGGGGGGGTCGTATTTTCCAGGAAATGATCTCAAGGCGATGACACCTGTCACACCTGTGTGAAACACCCTAAACCTGCTGATTCGGAGAAATCTGGTCCGGGGATTTGGTTGAGGGATAAGGATTTGAGGTCCTTAATAGTTCAGGAAATCCACAGAGCAGATTATAGGGTTGACGTGAAATGATGTTGGCTTGGTTCATTTAGGAAGTGCTCTGCCTTCAGCACGAGTTCTTTTTTTGGCGTGATTTTTTTGAAGTGACGTCATGCTGAGAATCTTAGCTGACAACCTGTGTGTCTTTACTATTATTTGACAATTCCATTCCCCTGTCACTGTTTCGCTAACCGTACTTCAATGACCAGTCCCAAGGCTGACGAAACAACAATGGTTCGTATGAGGTCAGGGACGATCCGAACAATCAGGGCTATGTGGTAGTTTTTTTGGACTGGTGTGTAGTTCTCCTTTTCTAATAATTAATGCTTGGCGGTAAGGCTAAGAGAAAAGTTTCGAGAAGCCTGAATATGGATTGCCAGGTCGAAAAAGTTGCATTTCTGCAATGCCTTGTCGGTGAATGCAATCAAGGAAAGGCGCTGCCCTAGCACCTACAGAACCCTCGCAAGCAGTGGCACTTCTGGTCCATCGAACTGGCATAATATCAACCCGCCTCAACGTTACTATTCTGGACGACTCCACCGCCTACCTATTGCCATGAACCGCCACATACCCATCTCCACACTTATCCCGACTGCCTAGCCCCCCCGCCCCCTGTCAGGTTGCCATAGGTTGTGGTCCAAAAAATTATCCAGTTTTCCTTCCAAAAAAACTGGGTGGGCCGCGGTGGTAGAGGTGTACTTATGGAGCATATGAAGCAGGAAAAACGCAGGAATATCAAAAATCGCAAAACATTTTATTAAAGGCGAATAGAACCCTCACTCCCTCCAGCGACCAAATACCCCCCAGCCTTCGCTGATGCCCGATGCGTGACGGAACGTGCCAGCAGGGCCATCCAGGTAGACCAGCATTGGTCGGGGTAGTTGGGCAGGGCGTGTTTTTTCATCGAATGTACTGGAAACAGGAAGGTCAAGCAACGTTCAACGCCTCTTCAGGCTTCAAAAAGGCGAAAAGTAGCAGAGATACGGTGGCATATTGCCGACTGGGGGGCATTCTGCACGTGCTGTCACGTAGTTCTGGTTTATCAAGTCTTCACTGCTGGTGGACACCTGCGAACTGCTTGTGAAACTAGAGCAAGGCTTCAGCCATCAGAGCCCATCATGGTAAAACTGCCAGGACACTGCCAAAACTCGAAGAGGCTGTCTAGATCCGGTCGACACGTCGATGCTGAAGTTTTCCAAGTGGCAAAAATGCCCCCCCCCCCCCTCAGACCAGCGGCCCGCAAAATAGCTGGCGCTGTTGTCGTAAGCCTGACACGTTGGTAGAAAAAAACTTCGTGCCGTGAGTTATTTAGTTCGAGCCTAACTGTAAAAAAAGACGGCTGTTCTTATGCTCAATGTTAATTCTTTGATTTCGAGGGATAGTCCATAACCTCTGTTAACCTATAGTTAGTTCAATGAACTAAGAAATATATTAGCCCAAAAGAACCGGTTGTCACATTGGTCAGTCCCAACAGCAGCTTGATGCAAAAGGCAAAATTTTAATGAGACACCAGATCTGAGTAGTAGGGATCAGTGGCGTGCAGCTAGTAACCTTGGGCAAGGTCCAGACACTGCCCTCCCATCTTCAGGTGGAGAGGTTCTTCCGGTACGACTCCTAGCTGCCCTTCTGGTTAGGGTATACACCCTACCACCGGCGGCCCACACCCAGTTTGTTCTGGTAGTGGGGCGGACACCTCCGATCAACTACCAGAAATAGGTTTTTGCCGCGTCGACTATTGAAAACATTTCTCGGGGCCAAATATTAATACGACCACCCTCTTATCAGCGGCCAAACATGGGTACGTCCCTGATGCCATTCACACTGTAACGATGTACGTTGGTTCTAATAGCTGATAGCTTACAGATTACGAGCTTCGACCAGCCCTTCCTATATCATGCTGTTTTTACTCGTTTTCTATTTCTTTTCGGATGTTTTGGCTAAGCGATTTTTTCCCCGAGTGGTTTGCAATCGGTGTGGTTTCTTTTCGTTTGCGTTCGTTCAATTCGCAGTGAGTTTCGCTCTCTCTCTTGGTCGCGCAAGCACTCGCGATTCCGATGAAAGCGGAACCGGTTGTTGCGTTGCGTTACGCATAGCGCGCTCGTCGAATGTGAAAGTTGCATCTGACGGCAGATTTAGCGGCTTAGGCATGCACGTGTTTATGGACAGATGTTTCTATTTGGAATCCATTCGAATGCCATTTCAATTTCACTTTCATCGTTTCCTCATTTCACTTGTGACGTAATTGATTGGACTGAGAATTGTTGGAATAATCAATAGGAAAGTGTGTATGGGCAGCGATTGATCACGTGAGAGTCAGTTCCACCTTTTTACGCGTTGTTTGGATGAATTTGACCAGGAAACAAACATATGGGCCGTTTTAACCCTTCCGCCTGTGATCCAGGGCACATCGTTGTTGGGGAGTCCCCAACAGGGGGGGGGGGTCGTATTTGGTCGCCAGGAGAGGGGGGTCGTATTTGGGCTGAGAAAAATTTATTTTGATAGTTGATTTTTCTCGCTTCACGGACGTTGTAAAAGGGGGGGGGTCGTACTTGCTCATTGTTGGGAGGGGGGGTCGTATTTACTTTCTGGCCTTTCTAGGAGTGGTGGTTGACTTTTCGTGATTTTCCTGTTTCATGCGTACTATATACCCGCTCGACGGCTCGATTCGATGAGGAGGGACAGAAGGGCCGGAGGGGGTAAGGGGTCGTACCTACTCCAAAAAAAAGGGGGGGGGTGGTTGCACGGACTCGACTATCTCCCCAACCAATGATGTGCCCTGGTCTGATCGTTGTCCCAATCGCCCCAGTTGGGCTGCGTTGCATTTCGTCGAAAGCAATATTTTCGTGGTATTCTTTGCAATTTCGGACTCGTCATCGTATGATTCGTATTCGCGAGTCATAGCTTAAAGCCTTTGAAAAGCCGACCACCGCCGCGAAATTCTGTGGCTTGTTCTCTCGTCGCTCGCAGCATTCTGTTTGTTCGTTGAGTTTCCGGCGCACTGAAGAGGTGTTTAGTGAAGGGGAATTCTCTATGACACCACATTTCCGGGGGAAATCCGGGGAATGTGAGAAAGCGTGGAACCGAGTTGGTAAGGTTTTGAGGCTTGCACTTGTCACGTGAATAGGTGAGAATAGATTTGACGTTTCTTTGAGGGGGGGGGGGGGAGAGAAAAGGGAAAGGAAGGGAATTCTATTCGAGATGGCTTGGTTTATGGGTTCTGGAAACTTTAAAGACCTGGTTAAGTGGCTAGGATCACCACAGCAGGATAAACAGCGCTACCGTGGGAGGGGAAGCGAAAGTTCTCATCATAACCGATCCTCGATCTGCATCCTCCGAAGTAGGGAAAAAGTTTTGAGAGGGGGTCGTATTTAGTAAAATTTTCCCCTCCCGCAGGATGTGCCATGTTCAAATACAGCAAAATTCAACGTCGCATCCCCAAGATTCAATGAACCAAATGGTAGGAGGGAGAGGTGGAGTTTTGAGCGCACAGCAAAAATTGACAAAAATGTCGAAGTGCCAAATAGACCCCCTCCCCTCCTCAACGTCTGGGTGGTATGGCGCTCAATTACCTTCCCATGAAGGATTGAGGCGGGAGGAGATGGGAACTGTCGTAAGAAATATAAAACAACTTGAGGATTATCTGTTTCGTCTTGAACAATCAGTAGCGGTGCCTGCTTTTTGTTTAACGGGTAATTTAGATGGTAGTGAATGTTACACTAGGGTATAATATTCAGGGTTAGAAATCCCCAGCGAGGGAGGTTCAGTGGGTTTGTTAGTAAGGCTTAGCATTGATCCGAAAGTGCAGTTAAAGAATAGAATTTTCCATTTGTGGTGCACCTTTCTCCCACAGGGTGA
Organism: Cooperia oncophora; assembly: GCA_036418165.1. Lineage (NCBI taxonomy): Eukaryota > Metazoa > Nematoda > Chromadorea > Rhabditida > Trichostrongylidae > Cooperia > Cooperia oncophora. The sequence continues at coordinate 13,393 of MU912410.1, forward strand.
CGACGTTTTTTTAAAAATTTGCAAATTAGGGGGAAAAGGCAGGTGAAGTAGTTGTTGGGGAGTGACGAGGTCGCAGTTGTTCATAGAGCAGTGGGGATGGGGGGGGGTCTGCCTAACATTCCTATCCTCATGTTGTCTACTGCAAATGACGCCCTTAAGAAATGATCCATTTAACCCTAGATAATTTGGACGCACAACGCGCTTCTTTATAAAAATTCATTTAGTAATGAAACCGCTGTACTCTAGTAAATGTGCACTTTGACGTCTTTTTTTGTTCTGAGTGGAATAATTGAACGGATGAGTGGAATTTTAACTAATCGTTCCACTCCTATTGAATTAAGTAGGGAGCGAATTTCCATGGAACGTCTGCGATGGCTAGCGTACTGGTATTTTGGTCTGGCAGTCGTAAAAGTGCGATTACGAAATTTTGTTGAATCACGTGTTGTTTGGCTCAGAGGTCAGATGATCGTCACAGTTGACTGGCGGGGGTGCAGCCCGTAACGAACCGATTAATGTTTGGGCGGCATTTTTCAATGGTGAGCGATCGGAGCATTGTTGAACTATGGCGTCATCGAGAACCATGTGATCTTTTGTTGGAAATGCGATACACCGACCAGGTGGTATATCGGGCAAATCGCGTTGCTATCACTTTTTAGTATCACCGGTGTATCACAGTGTGATAATCACTTCGATTACCATGACCTGGGCAAAAAGTTCTATTTGTCAGTTTTTGATATTTTTTTATTTTTTGCTTTCTTGTGGCGGGGAGCCCCAAATAAGCCAAAGTAAAAACAGATGCTCCATTGAGTTATCCAGATTTGTCGGTTGTTTGACTGATTTGTCAAAAAAGATTAACGAGTGAAATAGACAATGGAAAATTCAGCACTGTTCCATTTAGGAGGGCACTTCCGCTGAATTCTTTTGCTACTTCCTGTAAATATACTAACTAGGTAATACTACTCAACTAGGTAATACTTGTAGACTCTTGTGAAAAGTAAAGAAGCCCATGCTATTGCGTGGCCTTACAGGAATGCACAGCTCTCCACAGGAATCTTAGGCAGCGTTCAGTGGGAGCCAGCGAAATGCCCCCCCCCCCACGGCGCTTAACTGCGCCAAAAGTTCTTTTATAATAGAAGGGGTTCGAAAAGATTGCCAGAGGCGAAAATCAGCCGCACTGCGAACGGAACCGAGCGGAAACTTGAAGTTTAGTTGGTAATCAGAAGGCCGACATCTTGGTGGTAGCAGGGCATAATCCACTTGGAGATGTACTCTAGGTGGAAGCAGGCACCTCTACGTAGCGAGGGGAAAAATGAAGAAATCCCGGAAGAGTCATAGAGCGTTGACGAGAGTTCAGGAAAATGGTGCGTAGGTTTAGGAAATGGGTCTGGGCGTGGGGATTCGTATCAGAGGAGGAGGCTTCGAGGGAGTCGTACTCTGCGAACTTTCTCGCAACGGCAGGACGTGTCCTGGGTGGAGGAAGTTCGGCGCGGTATGCCGACGGGGGGCATTTTGCTCTTTTGCTACTTCCTACCTATCTAGACAGCCTCTTCTCGCGTTGACAGGTTTTAACATGATGGCTTGAGGACCTTGTTCCAGCTTCACAAGAGTTCACAGGTCTCACCACAAGGAGGCATGTAAACCGGAACTAAGGAAGCAATGATAGTACAATCACCCCCCCCCCCCCCCCATCGACATACTGCGCCAGGATGTTGTACAAATGTGTTTGAATCAATGGCGAGTCGCGAAGTGTGAATGGAGTAGGAAAGAACGTGGTAGTTTGAACTGATTACTGGCTTGATTGGCTCTAAGGGAATGACCATTGACTCCTGGCAAGGATGTTAAGAAGAGCCATTTCGAGCGGATGTAATTGCGGCTTCGGTTTTTTGCCGCAAACTTGTAGAAAGCTGGCTTTATATTCGGCCCTTGCGAACTTTTTTCTTTTGGGTTTTGATCTGGAAGGTCCAAGGATAACACACCAGTTCGTGGGCATTAGCTGATCCGCGATTTATGATTGTCGCAACAGGTCTGTAGCGAAAGCGAATTACATGGCGCATCGTAATGGGACTTTCTTCTTTTGCCGTTTACGACAACATCTGTGAATCTGCCCTATGACAACTTGAGTTTTATGGACTTTTAGGTCGTAGAACGTTTTTGACGCGTCTTCGAAAATTGACCCATTTAAGAGATTTCCGAACTTCGGCTGGATGTATTTTGGCTGATTTAGAAAGAACTGTAGCCTGAAAAATCGTTCATTTTACAAGGCTTCCCCCTGATTATTATACGATTCGTGTTTTCTGATGATTAAAAGCCTGTTTGATTGGGAAAGTCTCTTCCGAGCATGAACTGGGCGATGGTCATGTTTCAGCTTGCTGATTCTTGTTTGCACTAGAAAGTGATCGCATCGTAGTGAAAGAAACACTCCAGTGTTTTTGAGCCATCATTGAATTAACCCGATACAGGACAGGTCGTACGCTGAGGATTCCACAACGGAAGATAGTGATCGCTTTCAATTGCGAGGGAGGGAGGGTCTTATTGAGTGGAAATTCCCTCGTTTTTCTATAGTGTCCTCATTGTTCATCTGCCACGGTGTGTATTTCCATAAGTCATACATTATCAGTGAAGGAGAAAGCTTGAAAAAAGCCCAGAATAGCACCCGAAAATTTTTTTGGGTCTTTGATCTGTGCAGGGAAATTTGATTTTCTTAGGCAGATGCGGGGAAATATGTATAGATTACCTTGCTGATTGGCTGACTTGAAGGAAAATCAATAAATCCATTGAAACTATTGAATCCTTTTTTTGGATTGTTCCAGGTTTTTCCCTGTTCTGCATTCCCTACGTCACTAGTCCCTTCCTAGGTCATCGAATATTTATGCGGTCACAGACTAATTGCTTGATACTCAGAGTTCACCTTCAAAATCCTTTGCTATTCCTTTTTTAGATCAAGTGGCGCTGTTTATCGACGGGGGGGGGGCATTCTGCTTTTCATAGATTTGCCAACCCATCTAGGTACCCTTTTTTCGAGTTGACACGTTTTAGGATGGTGGCTAGACGATCTTGCTCCAGCTTCACAAGCGTTCACAAGTTTTACCAGAGTGAGATTTGTAAACCGGAACCAGGGAAGCAATTATAATACAAAATGCCCCCCCCCCGTCGATAAACAGCGCCAGATCAAGTCCTTTTTTCATCACATTTCAATGGTGAAAAAAGGTTGAGGTGGTGTTGTAGTGCGCGCCCAAGCGGCACGCTTACCACGCGTGCGGTCCGATGGACAAATGTCTCCTCCCAGGCCAAGCACCAATAAGCCTTTTTCTTACCCTGCAGGGACGGTAAATTGGAACTAGAGAACAAAACACTGATTGGACATCAGCTGGCCCCCGCAAGTCATTGTATAGGCCACATCGCATTCAATAACCACTACGATTCTGAATGGAAGTAGAATGCGTGCCGCACTCCCAGAAAGGGATTGGAAACGGCGAAAACTTTGATTTTACTTCAGTGGTGAAAAAGCAGAGTAGAAGCACTTCGTTCTGCCACCGCAGTTCTGCCCTCTGGTGTACAAGGGGAAAATTAGATCGTTCAGAAGGTGGACTTAGTGACTTCACCTGTCAGTTAGCTATCTTTTAGGACTTCGCACCTTTCTCCGGTCTCTTTTCTATGCATTGAAAAGGCGCAGCTCAGCGGTGGGGTGAGGGGGGGGGGCATTGTGCACTTTCGCTGTTTCACTAGTTCTGGTTTACAAGTATGACTCTGGTGAAACCTGTGAGCGCTTGAGGCTTTAACAGCCCGTCGAGCCTGTGGTAAACGGTATTTGTATGGTATTTCATTGCTTTACGAGCATTGAGGTATTCTTTACAAGTTGAAAGGTACCTTTAACAAGAGTTGACAGGTAGCTCTACAAACTTTGGCTGGAATCTTTTCGCGGCTTCACAAGATTTCACTGGTCTCCACTTAATGGCGCGACACGTCGATGCGAATTAGAAAAAGTGCAAAAAGCTCTCTCCCCCCACCCATCGCCGATCTGCGGCCCTGAAAATTCCTATGATAGTCCATCAAGAGCTTAATCAGAGGTAGACGTCGCTGAGCGAGTCCAAATATCGTGATCTGTTTTCGTTAATCGGTTGTTTGTGTGAAATAAGGCTACGGAAGTGGAATTTTGTTCAGCTGCCCCCGTATAGTGGTCGGGACATTTGCTCGATTTCTGTGCAACGGCGAATGTTTTGCTTTAGCTGTACGACCGGCTGGCAGGGGCTAGTGCTGCCGCTGCTGCTGCCATTGCTGCGTCGGCTGCGTCGGTTGCTATCTTCTCTCTCAACTCTCTTCGATGTTTGCTCTGATGTTTCGCGCGCTATCACCCCCCTCAGCCGACTCGCATCACGTGTGCTGCACCTTTTTTTTGTATGTGCCGACAGCTGTTTCATTCGCAAATAGACGTATGAAACGCTCTCCGACTTTTCCATTAATCCCCTCTCGTTGTTTGTTTGTTCCTGTCTGAGATTCTTCCCGTTTAGGGGGTTTGTTTAACAGATTTGTGGTTTCTTGTTGTCTGTCTAGACGTTTTGGTATGTTTCCTGGGGCAGTTCGGCGGCGAGGGGGGGGGGGTGTTTTGCCCTCTTGCTACTCACTATCGACGTGTCGAGCCATCTAGAGTGCTGTTTCTTAAGCTCACAAGAGTTGACGGGTTTTACCATGGTGGCTCAAAGAGCTGGTTCCATCTTCACAAGAGTTCACACGTTCCTCCAGAGTTAGACCTGTAAACGGAACTAGTCAAACAGCGAAAATGCAAAATGCCCCCCCCCCCGTCGCCTGCGCCCGTTCCTTATCAGTATGATTTCTACTATGAGCCCAGCCTGAGCCGGAGGGCGAGACAAGAGTGATTCACAAATCTCATGTGATCTTAATCCTCTTCTCTTCCTGTCTAGACGTTGTCAGAAAATGTTTGGCCTCTTCTACTTCCGCGCTCTTCGATTATGCCGCCGATAGTGGCCTTTTGAGCGCTCTACTGGCCCTTTTGAGCGCTCTACTCTGCAGGAACAGTCCTTATTTTACCCTTTTGGTTAGTCATGCTATTAATTCCTGGTTCCGGAGTATAGCTTTATTCTGGCTTATTATCACTCGATATTTTACTTTGATGGTTATAAGCCTTCTCATTGGAAGGGTTCGTACAGCAATTGAATTTATTAGCCGTTTTGAGAGATTCACTTCAGCTTAAAAGAATAGATGGTTTTGGCGCAGTTCGCGCCACGCCGCGGGTGAGAGCGGGGTGCGGGGAGGGGGCGACATTTCACATTTGCTGTTGAATTAGTTTCTGTTTACACATAAAACACTCCGCTGGAAACTCTTGTGATGCTGGAGCAAGCATGTCGACCCCCCCCCCCCCTCTTCCACTCAAAGTAACTGGTCTTGTAAGGCTTCACAGGGACTCTTTACAAGGTTAACAGGTAGTCCCAAAACTTCGGCTGCGCTCATTTATTGACTTCACGAAATTTCACAGGTCTTCACTCGGTCTCTCTCTCCCTCCCCTCCCCCCCCCAGCCGGGTCTATCACCTCATGGAATCCTTCCGTCCACGCCCTGTCCCCCCCCCTCTCTGACCTCCCTACCAGCCGTTGCCGAACTGCGCGGTTTTTATTGGAATCACTAGATCATTGGTTTGGGATTCAGCTAATTCAAAACCAATTTAGCTACTAACTAGGTAAATTTGATGAGTGCCAGTCAGGTTTAACAGGCAGTAACTGCTGGAACTTTTGCTGGACATGAAAGTAGACATTTTTATAGAAGAATGGGGTGCCGTTGGTTCATGGTCTTCTTATGATTGATTTGTGGTCGGAGTCCCATTAAATGAGTATGGGATATGAAGAGGACAAATGAGGTGCGTCTAGGAAGTCATGAGGGCGAAGCTTTGGAGAAAAACATGTGTGTTGTGGGTTTGTGGAAAGCCCGATGTTATTGCTCCTTATCATAATGTTTGTGTTTGTTGGGACTTTGATGAAGTGATGGGAATGTTGGATGATAAATTTGTGGTTTTGTGGGTCTTTTTTCTAAAGCGTGTGCGTCATTAAGTTGTTGACAAGTGTGACCTTGCGATTGCATTGGTCAATGATGCGTTGGATGATTGAAAAGGCTTACGTGGGAGAAAGAAGAAAGGGAATTGAGAAAAATTGATTTTTAATGGCAATTGATTTGAATTTGGAAAAAAAAAAAGAGAATGCTGAAAGTAAGTCTCACCCGAATGATGGGATTGGGAGAAGGCTGCATTGAAGAAAAGCTCGGCAAGACGTTGTATAAGAGACAAGCATACTGCCGGGATTTCTTGAGCTGGAGTTCTTGCCGTTGCACGGTGCGAAATTTGTGCAAAGCATCCTCCTCTCAGAATTTCCTTTTCCTCTATGATTCCTCCCCCATTGCCTGTCAAACCTAAGTTACCTAAACTTTTTAAACTTCCAGCCAGTTCGGCGTTCTTTCCAGAAAACTTCTCCACTTTTTTTCTCGGGATTACGTGAGGAAGGGAGGAGGAGGGGCATGCAGCGCTTCTGAAACAGAAGAACCGAAGAAAAGCTCAGCAATATTTTAATAGTATATTTTTTCTCAGAGGCGGTTACAACCCACCCTTTTCCAGTAACCAAATACGCTCTCTTTCCCCTTCGGTGGGGTGTTCTCTCCCCCCTTTATATATGCCGTTATAGCATCCTATTTTTGGGGTCAAGCGAGTATTATTCACCTTGCGAAGCGAAAGGGGGTGAGGATAATGGATGCCTGGTGCTGGGGGGAAAATTTCCACAAGAAGTCTCAGTGAACGTCTGAGAGTGAGAATGAACACACAGTCGATCAAAAATCAGAAATAGTGACGTTGGCGTGTCCCCTCGTAAATAAAAACACACCTCGGCGCAATTCGGCTCGATAGGGGAGTTTTACTGGTTCCCATCGACCACTGCCGTTGCTTCCTGAGGGGGTCTGTAAATTCTTGTAAAGCTGTATGGTTGCTTACGCTTGACAAGAGTCTGTAGGTCTCATCAAGGTGTAACTTGTGATTTAGGAACTAGCAAAAGCAACTAGCGGAAGTGCAGCCGAAATGGGCCTTTCCCCTTCCATTGCCTTGAGTCGTCTCCAGAATACGAACAACTCTGGAAGAGGGTGAGGTCGAGGTCCCGAATTCGGCCCTTTTACGCTCTATGCTACGCTATGCTCCAGTCAGGGATGTATGTTACGCTCTGTTCCAGTCAACGACCACTTAGAGGGTTTATGTGAAGGCTTTTCACTTTGTTTGCACTAGTTGGGGGAGCCCATTTCGAGGGCAGTATCGCTGTCGACTACTGCGTATCGTTGTGTCGTATTTATTGACGCTACTGGTGTTATACATAAGTGATATGCGAGCACGCGATGTCTGCCCCTCTTCCTCATGTGCCCGCCCACTTTTTTTTCTCCCGCAGAAGGCACTTGACGATCGCATTTTTTCTACGGAAGACGCTCATCGAAAGTGTTTTGAGAAGATGTTCAGAAGTCGTTGTCTCGTCATTGTGTGAAGCGTCCTCTCACACACCCACAATCGATCCTTCTTGAAAGTTCATTCGGGGCGGTGCCATTTCCCCTTGTCGCCCAGAGCTCCAGAGCTGTACTTGTCAGACTAAAGCTTTTCCGGCGATTGTGAAAAACGCTGCTTTCATGGTTTCTGCAAGTTTACGTGACTTGCCTCCATTTGTAGTTTGTTTCTCCTTTGTCTTGTCGCTCATTGTGTCTGAAAATATTCTCCTGTGATTTTGCAACAGAAAATCATGAATGTACCCCATTGAGGTGCTTGTTCTGCTAGAGTTCGGGAAGGGGAGGAGTCGTTTGTGAATACCCGTAAATATTCCAAGTCATTTTCATTTTCATTTCCATTTTTCCTTCCAGCTTCGCTTTTTTTTGTTCCGTGCTACTCCAGTGTTCCGTGCCAAACTTTGTAAGCTCCTGAATAGCTGCGGAATGGTTCCACTTTCATATCATGGAGTGTATTTGGAGATGGGGGGGTAGGGCAGCCTGCAGTTTCGCTGCTTCCCATTGCTTTACAATCGTAATAATTTACAAGGTATTCTTCGCAAGTGTTGACAAGTAGTTTTTCAAACTTTGATGGTCTGCTTGATGGCTCGACGCGACAATAGGAAGCAGTGAAAGTGCAAAATGCCCAACCTGCACTGTCCGAGTTGCGCCCGCCGACTTTGTTTAAGTGGCGGGGGGGGGGGCGAGCGCTGAGAGTACGGTTTTGGCTATTATGCCATTTTATTTGTCTGGGCCGACAGAGATTAATTCAAACGTCCACGGAAGCTGCGTCTCGTCCCGAGCTCGGTCAGGCATTGCGCAAAAAGTCATGCTCATCCTATTCATTAATCCTTTTTTTGCGACTCTCCCGCATGTGTCTCAAACAGAAAGATATACAGGGGGGGGGGGGGGCAAAAAAAAGTCATTTTGCCTCCATGACTTTCAAGGCGCTATAAGTTACACTTTATTAAATTTTTATCGGACATTTTTACTACCATATTGAGATTTAACATAATCTATACACGGATACTCTCCGCCACAGCCTTCTGGAGGAGCGCCATCGAGAGATTCGGCCGCGCGAAAGTGAGTGGGTACCGGAGTTGAGCGAGATCGTTGATTTCTCCGCCACTGTAGACCACCCTGTTGAGCTCCGCCCGAACCGAGTAATTGAGGGGGTTTAGTTCAGGCCCCCCGCGTGTAAACTACTCCACCATCTTTTCTAGGTTACTGCAACGTTTCTCTCCTTCAAGTAGGCCGAAAGTTTTTCCAATGCCTTTCGATTAATATGTGTTGTCACCCAACATTCCTGGCAAAGTTTCCAAACAGAAGGTAACGGGCGACGAATGAAAGGATAGGATACTTCTCCTCCAGAGCTTGCTTGCATGTAAGGGCCGGCCACGACCTCACTCTGGGGCCCACCGACAGAAATCTCTTATCCGGCTTCATCCATTCCACCCCGCCCTAACGCCGGCCCGTCGCGCAACACCATCCACAGCCCGCCGCCGCTTCCGTCAGGAAGTTGGGTGAAGCATGGACGGTCCTGCCACCCGCGATCTAGCCGCACGTTCGCCCGGAGCTGCCCCCGGCCGCTTGGTTTGAGAGTCGTCGGCAGATCAAGAGGAGCTCATGGTCCTTACACGGCATAGGCATATCATCGGCGTGAATCTTCATTATCCAGGTAGCTTCCCGCGCTCCCCTGGTTTTGTAAAGGCACAGCGGATAGCGGATTCCAAGGCGTTCACCCCCTCTACTCATCAGCGGCCGCGACTCCGGCAGCATAGACTTATCCAGTTCTCTGCTCGTACAGCGACACTCCGTAGGCATGCGGCACGCCCGGCCTGCTTATCAGGACGGAAGATCGCTTGCGGTCAGTTCTCTCGCTGCGTCAGCTCATGAATGCCACGCTCTCTCTGATCCTGGGCATGCGCGAAAGAGCCGATCCGTCGCCTCATGAGACATCTGTAGGCGAGCCCCCGGAATCGCACCTCTCTTCTCTTCGCCCCGCCTCGCATACTTAAGGCGTGAACACACTCTCGCACGCTCGCCGTATCACTTCACCGCCCGCGCCTAGCGCTCGTGGCCACGAGCAGTCCCTCCTCCGCCGACGAGCCCTGCTATTTGATCCGCTTGGCACGGTCGTATCTAATCTTGATCCGCACACATCTTTCTCCTCGCCCCCCAATTTCCTCTTCGCTTACCCCCCCCGCCCCCCCCCCACCCCGACACCCCCCCGCCCCCGAGGCCGTTCGCAACTGCTCACCGCACCTACCATTCTGCTGGCAGTTGACCTTGGAAGTCGGACCCTCGGTCGACCGTGTGCTGGCAGTGCCCGGTCTTTTAGGGGCAGCGCCCCGCAACTTTTTCTTCTCCCGGAAAATTGGCTAACGCTCGGTTGCGAGCACTGGGACAAAAACTTCGCTTACCGCCCGGTGCGCGAACCACTCGGACCCGCCAGATCCACCGATTTAGCCGACGCAGGGCCTCGCAACTGACACCCCCCCGCCATTCTCACCAGATGCGTACCCTGTATACCCCCCATATCCTTAGACACCTTTGAAGGGCATTTGATCAGGGTCTCCAGATCAAGCGGCCTACCCCACCATGTGCCCCCCGGCGCACAACGTAGATGCCTGATAACATTAGCGCAGAAATGTCGGCTCATTTCTCTATGCGAGCTCGGTGAAACTTCTGATGCGCGACCCTGGGGAGGGCTGTCTCCCCCTTCACTTAGAAACAGATTACCACACTCAGTCTTTCGCGATGCAGCTCGCGACCTGACCCCCCCCGAATATAAAGAAGAGAAGCCAGCTCTTCCTGTGCCATCCTCATCACGCGCACCGAGGCTTTTCTCTCATGGAAGACTTCTTCGAACATCGATAGGTGTCTCGGTACATTAAAGGGAGATGCGAGGCGAAAACCCACCGCCGCCCGGCCGCACTGCCCGGCCACTCGATGCCCGCCCGCTGGCAAAGCGACCCCTGATGCGACAAAAAGGCGCCCCCTAACACGCAACCGACGGCTCCCCGCCCGCCGGCCCCGCGCCCCCCCGGGCCCCCCCCCCCACACCCGCCGCCCCCCGAGGAGAAAGAGCCGACCCCCACCCCCGCCCGACCCTCCCCCCACCCACAGCGCGGGGGCCACAACCCCACCCCGCCGGCCCGGACCAGTCCGCCGCCCGCCCCCCGATGGTTTGTCTAGGAATCGGATTTGAAGACACAACTCGATAGAAAGTGGAAGTGTATCAGATGGACCCCGCCAGTCCATTAGTTTTCGATGAACAACAGGATTCTTTTTTGACCAGCACAGCCACTATCTCGTTACCGAACATAATTTGGGAAAGCGCACATTGAATTGGCAAACGGCCATTCAAACTGCGCGCCAGATGCGTCGGGCGCGTGCGTGCGCATTATGTATGTGTGTGTAGTGTGCGTAGTGTCCGCCTGTGGAGGGGGGTTGGAGGGTTTGTATAATGTAGGCTGTGGTCCTCCTCGTTTCACAGGCTTTATATATTAGATTGTAGAGAAGAATTGACGTGATTGTATCAGAGGGGGGGCGGTATACATCAGTTCACGTGTCTTAGGAGAATTGATTATGTCCCATGGTAGCGTAGGTGTGGTGCTCATCAGTCCATGGGCAGAAGCGCGTTTGAATCGTGTATTCAGCGAGAACTGGTTTCGGAGGGTCTGCTGAGTCGTGAGGACAGTTGATAACAGGGCGTGTCGAAGAGGGGGACTATGACTCACGCGCCAACAAGCTACTTTAATGGAATTCCTGGAGAGTTTGATTGGCTAATATTTGCGGCAGCGGCCAGACCCCAGGGGTTTGGGAGGGGCGGCGGTATGGGTTTGGAGCCAGTTCTGGGAATAGAGATCACGGAGTTATAGTGGCAAGCATAGAAAAGGGTAGTCAGTTTTTTTAAGTTGGGTAGATTGATATTTATTATTTTGAGTGTTTGGTTTCCAAGCGCGTCTCATGTGATCTGACGTTGTCGAAGAAAACAGGATGAAATATCCGGAGAATATCTATTATTCCAAAGAGGCTGAGATCCAGGAGATCTGAGTAATATTGCGCTAAAGGTATGCTAGAAGAGTTTCGATGATAGCCTCAAGGGTACCGGTTTTGCTCCTTTTTGTAACAACGATATTATTAGAGGCGCTTTATGCGTTCTTAACTATTCATTAAGATACAGGAGTCGGCGCATTAGAGTGTGGTGTGCGTGAAAAAAATTGTGTGCGATACTTACGTTGTGGGCACTGAATTATAGCCCTGTTCCTGCGTACCGCAAACATCCAGAGATTGGAGCCAGTTATTCTACCAGGGACTAGGTGTTGTGTCTCATGGCGCGGGATCGCTAAGATTTGCTCAATGTGGGTAGTGTAGTGTGATTTGAGTCCTGAATACGAAAAGAATTACCTTAGCCAAGGAACCTCTTGACGCCTCGCGCGCCACAACTCCCCGGTGACTGGGGTATTTTGGCCCCAGCAACTGTAGCTCGGCCCGGCAGGGAGAGGTATTCAGGGAGACGCCGAGGATGTGATATTCGTGTTCCGATTCAGACTACCCCAGCGACAAATTTTCGCCATTTGGGCCAAATCAGAAAAAAGTCCGGTCAAAAGTCCAGGCTGTTTCGAGATTGGGCAGTAAAGGGTAAATAGTGCCCAATTCTTGCTAAACAAACGGCTTATTTTAGCATTTCATCAAGATAATCAGCATGTAAAAGAAATTAGCAAGGTGCGAATTCGCCCTCTTCCCGACACAGCCTTGATATTTTGAAGAATGAAGATTTATTTCTCATCTATTTGTCATTTATTATCACACTATACCACCAACTATATGATTTGTGAGAATGCTCTCCGAGTTGCAGCCATATCGGTCCTCGCATGGTTGCGGCGACTAGATTTAGAGGATTGTTCTTAGAGTGTTTCTCGTTTCTTTCTGTCTTTGTCATCGCGTTACGATATTCTAGTTGTCAATTAAGGTGATGATATTGTTTACAGCGCAGCATGTTCGTCGTTTGGTAAACAGTCCAGAAATCACCTTTTTTAAACGTCCAGAAAATCACCTTATCCTTTGCTAGCTTGGATGTTATGGGACAAGTTCTCTGAGAAAGAATATCCAATGATATATATTGACCAGAAGGGATGCATGTAGCATTCCGAAGAAAGAATATATTTGTATGCACCAATTAGCAATGACGAGGAACATTATGGTTAATCTGTATAATATCTATTTGTGGTGATTCTAGATGATTGACCCTCCTCACGGTAATCTATTTTCTGTTATGGTGAGGTGAGGGTCCAAGCACCATTAATGCGTGTTAAAATTTGTTCTGGGTATCCCCCTGCCCCTTCTGCGCCTCCTTTTCCCCCATAAACACGTAGACATAACGTCGTCCACATTGTGGATTCATGCCGCAATGGAATTTTCCTTTGTTGTGCGATTTCCATTGGTTTTCCTAATTTAGTCGAAAAGGTTTTGAACGCAGACCTCGCCTCGGTAGCGTGTTTGTTCCGATTCCGACTTCCCGCACTCTGTGAAGCTTCAATGGCCCTTCGTACTTGCGCAATTCTAGTGAATATCTGGCACAGATTAATCTGTGCTCTGGGGAAGATTTTGACGTGACATGGGCTATAAGCCCTCAAAACCGGGAGAAGTCGAAAATCACAGAATGAATCGCTGCGTCCAAAAAGCTCTGCGCATAGGCAAACACTACAGTTCTGTTTAACGTCAGTGAACTTACGGTACCACCATTTGGTTTCGCGAATCTTAGTCTTTTTTTTTGATTTTTTAAAATAAATCTTGTGAATTACTGTAAGGAAGAGAGCGCGGAGTTGGCGTACCCATCCCCGTATAGTTCCTCCAAGTTATCAGCTACAGAAATAGGAGAAAAACGGTGATACTCGGCCAAAAAACAACCAAGCACGATAGGAAGTGTTTTTCCATTGTCTGAGAAGGTTGAGAAGGTGATAGTGATTCTGCTCGAAGCGACAAGAGGTGAAGAAAGGTGATAGGATTCGTTTCGAAGGACAAAAATACTGAGTTGTACTGGTCCTCGGCAAGTCAATAGTTTCTGCAGGCCCATTTTTCGTCTAGGAATCATTTTTTGGCTGATTTTTCAGGAGATATTCTTTTTTTTCTTAAAAATGCCGCTTCTCTCCTTCTCTGCGCCGAGCCCTCAACCCGGCGGCTGTCTTACGTGTTAGTTCAGCCGAAGAAGAATTGAAAATATTGATGCAGCTCTTCTTGTTTTCGGCAAAGAATATGCTATTGACATTTGCACATTATGTATGTAGATGACTGGGGGTGGTGTTCATCGTGGTCGCTTTCCATTTAATGCAGTTGTTTTCTATGGGTTGGAATTCGACCTCCCGTTGTTCTTCCTAGTGCCGTCATCAGATGACAACGTCATTCCTGATTCCGCTTTCCTGCTATGCTGATGTTTTTGAGCTATTGGTTAAACACACTCAGCGCTCTTAATCCCACAAGGCATTTAGTTTCTACCTGCTAAACCTAGAAGCCGTCACATAGCAAAATTTGGCCGCAGTTTAGTAAGGGGGGGGGTCACTGCTATTGCTGCTTTCCATCGACGTATGGAGCTTTCACAAGCGGGGACCTGTTAAACTGTGAACCCATGAAATGATACCTGCTAAAATTTGTAGGGACAACCTGTCAGCTCTTGTAAGGAGTCCCGGTCAACTCATGTAAAACAATGAAATACCATACAAATACCATTTAGCATGATGGCCAGGATACTCTGCGTATGAGGGAATTTTCGGATAAAAAAACGATCTCCTACCCTCCTTTCTCCCCTTCCCCGTGCTACCTATTACTTTCCCCACATTTTTCTACCACTTTTTATGGTTTTTCCCAAAAATTTTGGTATCGAGCGGAGGAGTGGGAGGGGCGGGGAAAAGGGCAGGGGGGGGAGGAGTATATAGCACAAAACAACAAAAACCGCGAACAGTCAACATTCGTGAAAAAATATTTCCCCCACTGGGAATTCCTCAAAGTACGACGTGGTCTAATGGTGGCTCAGCGACCTTGCTTCAGCTTCACAAGACTTCTTAGGCTTCACCAGAGTGAGACTTGTAGGTCGGAACTAGTGAGCGACGAATAATGGAAAATGCCCCCTCCCTCCCTCGTCCCCAAAATGCGTGCTACTGATGCTTTTTTCATAATCGACATTGTATTGCTATCTTTCGCTCTCGTCTGCTGTCTGATGCGAATCCTATTAAACAATCATCGTCTTCTATTCTGTTCCCGTGGAATTAATTTATTAAATTGAATCGATCCCTAGCAATACATGTGTTGGTGCTTGCTCATAGCATAACATATTGTGCTTTTTTCACCTAATTTCATTTGCCCGCTCGTTTCTCTGGAATGCCTAGAATTTCAGCCGTTCACGATCCAGCTGTTTCTCTACGCCAACTGAAGCATTGTCATGCCTTATTGGGATACGTTGGTCTCGTCATCGAGATTCCTGATAAACAAGTGGCGAAGTTGATCCCGGATTGGTCAGTTCATCTGGATCTTCACATACACAACAAATCGGGCAAGCGTCGAAGGGTGATGGTTTCAAAGATGTGTATTTATTTTTTTTAACTTTATTCTCTAATAGTTCTTGTCGGTCAAATGCTGAGGCGCGACATTAGCCACGAGCTGGGTGTGCTTGTTAAGGGCCGTAATTCGAGGTGACGTTGACCACAAAAGGTAGCGAGGGTGCTGTAAGGCGAGAAGATGACAAAAAAGCGAAGTGAAACAGTCCAAAACCTCCGAATATGCCCTAGCTCTACGCGACATTGAACGAGCATGCTTCTGGCAGGAAGCGCTTTCGGACGAGTTTCCCGTTGGCATCATGCTCACACACTCAACTGCGGTGACCCGCCCACCTTCATAAATATAGCTGGCAGCAGTGCGTCGTTCAATTGTACTTCATCAATAAAGCGATAATAGTATCAGCATAGTTGCGGTTGTGCGACCATTTGTGGGCAGGCGTTAAGGAGGGCGTGTGGGTCGGTATGTTACACCTTGGTTGGGCGCTATAAGGGTTCCCGTAGTTGGAAAATACGCAACAGCTCCTCAGGGGCACCAAGCACCATATTCTTCCATGTACCCTATACGGTTTGTCAGTTCATCGTGCAGCTTGCGTTTAAACATAATATCAGAGCCGCCTTTTATTTCTTCACGAGGGTTTTTCTTTCATGGAGCGGCAGTTTATTGGAAGCAGTTTATATATGTATTTTGGGGCGGGATCAACCAAGGAGTACGGTGCTGCATCACTGGGAGACCCATCGGAATGATATTTGGTTGCTTGGAATGGGTGGCCTTTGGTCGACGGAGGTTATAACGAGTTTTCTCAGAGAGTTTAGGATGGTGATAGGTAGGATGAGTAAGGATGGTACTGAAAGAAGTAGGGGGTTGTGCTTATCCCGCCTTTTCACCCATCCCGAAGGTGTGTCCTGCAGCACGGAAGTGATGTTATTCTTCCTGCGCGTTCGAGAGAACCAAAAAAAGGAGAGAAACTAATTACATGGGAGGCGTCATTTAAACCCCCTTATTGAGCTCCAGCACATGCAGAAACCTATAAAAACGAGCAGCCGGGGAGTGCAATGATTAATTCAAACTAGCCCCATCGTTGCTATCCCGTGACTGGAAACTGCTGTCCACCGAGCAGCTGTCCGATCTTTGGATGGGGTAGAAGGGCGTCAAGGCAATACAGTTCTTTTTCACTACGTATATTTGAAAAATTTGCTGACTTTCAGTCGATCCAGAGGTCTGTTTAACGAATTTTACGATTACGATTATTATCGCAGACTATTTGAAGAAAACTCAGCTATATGGCAGAAAATCCTACAAACCATTTGTGCGGCTAAAGAGCATTTTAAAGAAACTCAGATATAAGCAGAAAAACACAAACATAACTCCGATAAGTAAAACACAGTAAGGTCATAAACTGAAAAGTCCTGCGAAGTTGAGAGGGAAAACAGCGCAGAAGGGCAGTGTCCATGGCAGCAAAATTTAGGAGCTCCGGATACCAACTTAGTAGGGGGGGGGGTCCGCAACCTTGCTGATAGCGCACTCCCAACGGCCGCAGACTGGACTTCATATTTAGGGGAGAAGATAGCAGAACACAACCCAATAGCACAAAAAGCAAGAACATAGACAGCCAATTTGCACCGGTAAAGATACCCAAAAAGAACCACATCATTACATAGCACTCTTATGAAAAGGTAGAAATTGAACCAGCAACAACAAATCACATCCTGGCCTCGCCAAACGCGAACATTGTTCAGTTTCTGTTCTCAGAACCAACCACGAGAAATCATAATTTTTCTAAGTTTATTTCTGAACGGAAACGGAAGTGCTGGAGTTAACAGTGCTAGAGTTGAGTCGTAAACAGCTCCAGTTCGAAGTGGGCAATGGCCCAGGTACATGTAGCACAATAAGTGTGCTGAATGACCTCTAAGTGCATCCGTTCCACACCTTTTTGGCCTTCCAATCTGAGCGCGCAGAAAAAATGATTTTCACGTCTGGAGTTCTTGCATGTGGCCCTGCAAACCGAAAAAAACCGTTTACAGGAGGTATTTCATGGCCTGAAAGGTGCTCACTATTGGCGTAATGGCATAACTAATCCACCTGCCTGGTGCTGAAACGTGATAGGTCGTGGTGTTGATAGACAGTCATGAGCCTTTCTCACCAGTTGTAGCGGGCTCAGGATCTCA
This sequence comes from Cooperia oncophora, assembly GCA_036418165.1. Classification (NCBI taxonomy): domain Eukaryota; kingdom Metazoa; phylum Nematoda; class Chromadorea; order Rhabditida; family Trichostrongylidae; genus Cooperia; species Cooperia oncophora. Next base: position 30,626 of record MU912410.1, read on the forward strand.
TCATTGGTGGAAAAAGGCCACTTGGCTGCGCTCCTATCCACGTCCTGTCTGTCGCCCTATCGTTCGCAAGGATCCTGTTGGCACACCAGCCCGAAACGATGATCTTTAGGTAGCGGGTCGAGTCCTATCCGGGGTCACAGGTTTTTTGATAGCGAACTGCGCCATGAAATAACAATTTTCATAAGAAAAACCAACTCAGGTGATCTTATTTTGATTCAGATTCGCCCAACCCAGTCGTAGGGCATTTGGCATAATGTCATCTCATTATGAAGCCAGTAATTCACCGGGCGCTCCAGGAACGCCTATAAATGGTGAGTGGTGCCTAGTTTTGCTGTTGTCTGTTTTCGTATTATATATTTGATCGCACTTTTTGTTATTCGTATGGACGGCGCGGCGTGGCTGAGTGTACCCTTTTGAAGAAGAATTTCCGCGTTCTGTTGACGACGAGAGATTCCTTTCGATAAACTGAGTCTATGAGCTGCTTGCTTAGAATTGATGACAGTTTTCCGGCTGTTATTTTCAACAATGCATACATTCGGGTCGTCTCATGGTCGGGCTCAAGTCCCGGGGGTCTTTAAGAATTTAGACGACTTTTGAAAGTAAAAGGGTCTCGGTACAAGCCATAAGATGCTATCTGCAAGGAAATCTTGAAGGGATTTATTGTGTCTAGAAGGACGTCTGCATTGCTGCTTTGCAGGGAGTTGGGATGTCTTACGAAAGACAAACTCTCTCGATGCTTTGGAACGGGGTTTATTAGAGATTTGAACGTCACAGGTTTTCTTTTTTCCCGGAATAAATCCTACTCAATCTGACAAGCTCTCGGCTTAGGACTGAACATGTCATAATTCGGATTCTAACTTAGGGAGATATAAGCCTCAGCGCCGAAACAATACCTTCTTTGACTGTCCCACGCCTTTTCGAATGAGTGAGCCAACCTTTCCCAATACCTAGCGCGACGAACCCGTGTCCTGCACAGCCGCTCAGAACCTTTGTTGCTACTGTAAAAGGCACATTTCCGCGTTATTTGGTGTGCAACAGCTTCCTTGCGACAGGTAGTCCGTGGCCGCAAAGACAGACAAGGTGAGTGCGGTAAGGTTTTGGTTCGGTGTGCAGTAAGGACGTTACCCGCTCACAACAGTAGACAATACGCGTCTAGTGCCCCTGCACCATGCCTATCGTGCCGCACTGCTGCCTGAATAGTTGTCCCGGTTACTTACTCTTTCCTATTGGGAATGGTGTGAGTGGTGTGAATGAAGTGACAAGGTAAGAAGCTATTTTTTGTCATGACATAAGCATGGGGGACTACTCGTCCAAGCGAGCCATCTCTTTGCCTTTCGCTTGCCTTACACTTGGTTCTCTTAGCTTCTGGAAATGCTCTCTATGGCATAGGATCTCATCGAGAGTATTTCCACAGGCTTCTTTTTTCTTCCCTCACTTTTGAGTTGATTACCGGGCTTGTCACTATATTGGGCCCCATTACCCCGCTATGTTATGTTCGCGGAGGTCTTCCAGTTTAAAGCGCTGAGTAACTTAGTCTCTTAAGCAGAGCTGAAACGTACAAGATTGACAGAAGAAGGGATCCTGAACATGCATTTCTTCCCAAAGAGGCGAAGGCGCTTTAGTGCGATATTGGTGGCTTTGCTTACTACGCTTGCGATCGGGGCTGCAATCCAGGGAGTGACCTGCCTGGGCAGCTTGGGCTTCCTGTTCCTAGATTGTTTTTCTTTTTCGTTTCTCCAGACTTCTTGTGGTACTAAGATGTATGTGGAACAAAAGCGGTGACCTTTACATCGGCGACCGCCGCAAGTAATTTCATAGCCAGTATTCCATCATGAATGCTGCTACGATTGTGAATGGTGTAGGGTGCATGGCGCATCCTATTATTCCTTTTATTGTGACTAGTGGCGGCTGAAATTGTAAGCTAATGGAAGGTCGTGAAGCAATAAGCGTTAAACGCCAAAATAAAGCTCATTAGGGCGGCTAATGCTTGCCCCTCGCGTTGTTTTTTTTTGTGAGGCCGTTTCATTTCGCGGCGGCTGCTAATGAGCAACAGCAGTAGTACTATTCATGTCAACAAGTTTTTTGGTCAGCAAAGTTTTTTCATACGACTTCATTTTTCCTGGCACAAAACGATGAGTGCAAGTGCTATTTATCCATCCTTTTGGCTCACGCCATGCTCTCAAATTCCATGTTTAATGAAGTAAACGAATAGATGCTATTGGGGCGAAGAACTTCAATCAGGGCACAGCATTCGATGGGGATTTTGGTCGAGCCTGTACGACCCCCCCCCCCCTTTTTTTGGGGGTTCGGTACGACCCCCCCCCTTTTTTTTGCCGTTCGGTTTTTTTCGCCTTAAATGAAACTATGAAACGCCCACTATGAAATTCTACTTGTATGAAGGTGCCCATACTAAATGGACGACTTGAAGTCATGACATAATAGAACAATACAGAGATGATTGCAAACGAAGATACTTCGTGATAGGAAAAACGGTACAATCGTATTATGAGAAACTCGTATGATGAACTTCTTCGATGGCCGTTTTGAAACACACATGGTAATAATAACGATATATCGCGATTAAATTCAATGAGCATTCGTTAACCTGAGGTGGACTCCCTCTCTGGGAGCGGCCATCAGCGACCACAGTGTTAACAACGTCTATTCCCAAGATTGAGACGAGGAAAAGAGAAAGTTAGGCTTGTCTCACTACGTAACAGTTATACAAACCGCCGTAAAAATGCATTACCCCGATTATTGGAGTACGGTAGCAGAAGCGCATGTAATTGCGGCTGTGACAGGAGATTATTCGGCAATTTTAGCCATGGAGCGAGAATTTCCAGCTGAGTTAGGTGTCTTTGAAGCGTTCCATTAAACTTCCTCAAAGAAGCCGGGCCTGTTGGGAAGCGGAGACCGTACACGTCGTCTATGACGCGCAAAGGTTTGTTCACTTCCTAAAAGTACTAAAACGTTTATGAACGTCGCAAAAATCACAGAGAAATCTGCCATAGGGATTCGTTGGGGAGTGGTTTCAACCGAACAGGTTTGAATCAATATATTTTTTTTGTAACTACTCAAGCATTCACAACGGATCATGAGAATGGTTCGCAAGTGTTTGAAGATTTTCTCTTTCTAAAAACCTCTTGAACTGTTTCTGAAGCTTTCGGGATTCATGAGATCTCGCTATGGGGATTTCTTGAGGAACACTCCCAGCTGCGCGAAAAACCCGTTTCCTGTGTACCGTTTCAAGTGAGCGTGTTCGAATAGCAACGCATGTAGAACGTATCCTGTGGTGGAGCAGGAGCAGATATGGTTCGTTTAGCGCCGATCACGCCAACTTTGGATGCGCCGCGCACTGAGGTCCGCGCAGAGGTGATGGGATGGTGCAACTTGTGCGTAATGTCTGTTCACGCGAGCAAATGTGTCTATAAGGTTCAGGGAGGTCCATGGCGAGCCTGTGCACTTGTTTACAGTGTTTTCCGTTGCGTATGATGGAACATGTCCCTGTCAACGCTGCCAGATTCGTGCTCTGCCAATCGCTGACTCCGATAAAGGAGACCAACTGCTGGAAAACGTCTGATATGAACGATATGGTAGTCCTGTCGCTTGTCGAGAAAAAAACAGGTTGGCTCAGCGCCAAGCGCGACCGCGGACACGCCATATCATTGGCAGCGAACCAGAGTTTGAGTTGTACTGTTTAGTCACCAACGGACTTACGAGATAATGTCGACTTATTAATATTTGCAGTTATTTCGGATTAGTTTGATGAATGAAAGTTTTGTACTATTTTTTTGCATATCCGAGTTCTCTACAAGTTTCGTTGTACAGGACTCAGCACATTGACAATTTGCGCTGCTCGTTACCGGCTGCCGCACTCACTACGACCCCCCCCTCTCCTGGCGGCCAAATACGACCCCCCTGTTGGGGATTCCCAACAAACGATGGGCCGAAACTGTAATAATGAGTGGTGAGAAAAAAAGTGGCAATTTGCTCAATGCTTGCTTACGAACTTATAATCAGCCGCGGTGACAAGGGTCTCCGATCTTCAACCCCTGGATATCTGAAGAAGGTGACCCGACAGAGTGCATATGAATTGGGTGAAGGTCTTTAATGGCACAAGTAATTAAAAGAATCTTTAATTAAAATTACGCCGTCAAACTTGACGTTTGTGTCCAGGAACTTTCTGCTCAGTTCATTTCGAAGGACTGACTAGGAGGTGTCGGTGTGAGATTCCTGTGAACGAACTCGGCCCTACTATCCAAATTTCAACGGATATCAAGTCTCGAGAGGAAGCCAGTCCAGTTGACCTTGCAAAAAGAAAGCGAATCTCATTCTTCGGAAAGCTCTTTCACTGTTCAGGAAATTTCTATTATTATTGTTATCCAACTAACCTCTATGGCACTAAAGAATTATGCCAAATTAATAATGCCGAGGTTAGCGCACTTGGCGATGGGCTAGCGAACATGGTAGTAGGGTTGGAAACAAGTGTATGTGCTTGTCCGTGAAGAAAAAATGAGAAGAAACCGTCGGAAGCGCCCTACGGTCCATTTTGTGCCAAGCGAGAGACAAAGAATAGATGTGGATTTCGGGTGAGAGGACGGAGAAAGCAGCGAGAGAGCATGCAAACGAGCGAGGCAGCAGATAAGGCATCTGTCAACATGGGTGGAGTCACTTGACAACCATGTCTCAACGCTGCTCCTTACCACTTTCTGACGTGCAACTTAGGATTGTTCGTTGCAGTCACTGCATCTCCCAGAAATAGCTGACGTAAGTGATCGTGAGCTCTGCCTTCAAGATCCTGTTCATTTAGGAGAGTTAGGAGCATAGCCTATGATCCATTACTGTAACACTTCCATAAAAAGTGTCGAAATATTGCGCAACCATGCTCATAATGGATATGTTGGTACTTACGCTTTTAAAGCGGGAAAAGCCCTTGATTGGACTGGACTTTAAGGCAGCGTTCATACTTCGCGACGGCAGCGCTTCGGTCGCGCGCTCGACGCGATCGATGCGCATACTTTCGACTGCATCGATCGCGTTGAACGCGCGCGCTGCCGTCGCGAAGTATGAACGCTGCCTAACCGTTGCAGTTCGCCGTAAGTATCAGCTCCCAGCCTTAAGTTTGTCCAGAAGTGAGGCCGAAAGTTTCAGAAAGGTAGAAATTTCATGCAGCATTGCTTTCATCGTGGTAGGGCTACCGCTGGTCCAATTTTCTGATCCATATAGACCAAGTTGCGGAAATGATGGGGGAAGTGACGGGTTGCCATGGTTTACCGCCGTCGATCGAACAAGATTAGACACGCATCTGGGTCATATCACGGGATGCAGGGGGGCCGGTGTGGATCTACCTCTATAAATATCAACAAAGCCGTCAACGGTTTCCCTGATAATTTTGGTCGCGTTCGTTGGGGGAAGAGCTGAGAGGAGGGAGTGGTGCTATGGACGTAGTCTGAATCTTGGTGAGTTCTCAAACCAAGAAATTATACACTTCAGTCCGGCGACTCCCACTGGCCATGAGATTTTATTTGATGTTCAGTGGTGGCAGGAGGTGATGCCAGTGAACAAGTGGGCGCGCTCACGCACTCGCAGCTGTCCTATGGTTCGCCAGCTTCGGTCCCTTCTTCTGGCGCAGATACCAACACAAGCCTTCTACCACGCGCCCCCCCCCCGGACGTGATATCGGAACCAGATTTCGTCTGAGAGATAATAACACTGACTTATACGGCTGGCCCCCGCAAGTCATTGTATAGGCCACATCGCATTCAATAAGCCACTACGATTCTGAATGGAAGTAGAATGCGTGCCGCATCCCACAAAGGGATTGATCAACGGCGAAGACTTTATCCTTTTATCCTTTTTTATCCATTGTAGCATTTCTTCTTGTTTTCCGCATCAGTTTACCAGAAATAGCTAGTAATTTGCATTCTGAGAGCTCTTTTTAGGTGCATCGATGGCATCGGTCAATATGAATCCCCTTGTGGGAGTAGTTACCGTACCACAGCATGCTCCACCACCGAAAAATCCAAAGTTGTACAAAACGGAGTTATGTCGTTCGTGGATGGATCATGGCCGCTGTAACTACGGAGAAAGGTAGAGGTTTACCTGGCTGGATAGGTTATGGGTATTGTAATATGATCTTTTTGCAGATGCCAATATGCTCACGGTGAACAAGAAAAACGTCCAATTCCTCGTCATCCAAAGTATAAAACCGAAGCATGCCAATCCTATCATCAGTCCGGTTATTGCCCATATGGTCCACGATGTCATTTCATCCACAGGTGTGCTATGGTTTTTCTATTTCAATGGGCTCGGGAGGTGATGAGCTGTAGCATAGGTATGAGTGAATAGATGTAATGGGGGATATAATGTGTGCAGGTTTGTTAGCCGAGGACTGGAATAGGGCTAGCTTGGTGCATTTATGGTTATTCACTCGGTAAGTTAGGTTGCGTTCATACTTTGCGGCATAGCGAGTTGAGAACTCTCGCCTGAGATTAGACAGGTATCGATTATCTCGGTCCAGGAGGGTAATTAGAAAGCAACTGATGCGTATCTAATTTCGCGGATTCTCGGCACTGGGGCGATAATCTTTTCACTGATGAAAACCTTTGGATAAGTTGACTAGGGGAGGGGTTGAATTCAAATGACTCCTTGTGCCAAGCCCGAGTTGCCGTAGCGCAAAACTGGTTCTGCACAGAAAATTGGTTTCTTCACCCCTCGGCTCTTTCTACCCAGGCTTTTCCCGTGAAGGAGGAAGGAGAAAACCAAGGGGAGAAGGCCCGCCCTTCAAAATTATTTCCCTTGATTTCTCCTCATCTCCATCCACACAGCAGTGTTTCGTTCGCGCTACCTCACTGACGATTAACAGGGTTGGCGAAGTAAAAGAGGTTCGCAGGAGGTCAGGAATGAAACGGACCGTCTGGGTTTTGTACACGATTCAAATCTGTTGTTATTTCTTTTTTCCTATGAAAAAAAATCCTTGTGTCCGATTTCGCACATAAAATCTAGGCCAGCTTTTGCGCATCGAGTCCTGTGCATGTTCCCTCCCGGTGGACTGGCGCCAATCTCTACTTTTGCACTATCCGGGTCAGCTGCACCTCGTTGTCACATTTCAGTTGTTCTGCGAACACAGTCATCACCTTTGATGTGCACTGCGGATGGTGGATGCCAGGGAAGTTTGGTTTCGCGCTGCGCCAGCCATTTCTCCATCAGCTGTCGAAACGGTGCTAGCCACCAGTTAGTGGAGAACCGCTTGGTACTGCTCTAAACCCAGCCCACTAACTCGTCGCAGCAGCGAACAAAAATTTATGAAGGAATAACTTGAGGGTTTGGTTGAGGTTAGGCTTTTCGGGTATTAATAGGAACAAGGGCACATCGTTGTTAGGGAATCCCCAACAGGGGGGTCCTATTTGCCGGCCAGGAGAGGGGTCGTATTTGGGCTGAGAACAATTTGTTTTGATAGCTGGTTTTTCTTGCTTCACGGACGTTGTAAAAAAAAAGGGGGGGGTCGTATTTGCTCATTGTTGGGAAGGAGGGGGGGGTATTTACTTTCTGGCCTTTCCAGGAGTGGTGGTTGACTTTTCGTGATTTTCCTGTCTCACATGTGCTATTCACCTCCCTCCTCCCCCCCCCTCCCACCTCCCACGCTGACGGCTCGACTGGATGAGGACGGGAGCAAGGGGGCGGAAGGGGGGTCTTTCCACCCCCGCCCCCCCCCCCAGGACTCGACCTTAAATCCCCCAACTCGATGATGTGCCTGAGAACCTTCTATCGACTCGACTGAACACAATGGAGCAATGATTTGCGGTACTTCTGCGAGTCAGAGGTAGAAGAAAAATCTCCTAAAATGTCAGGAGGGCTTTGTAATTTGCAGTAACTAGGGGACCTATATGGGCCTAAGCACCTCCGAATCTCCAGACTTTAGTGTACTTGTGTGGCTGAACTAAATATGTGGATAATTTGTTTATAATTTTAGCGAGACGGATCTTCTCGCGAATCTTCCGAATCCACCATCGTCGTGCACACCGTCGATACGCTCGAATCACAACACGTTCGCTCCAATGACCTGCTCGCAACAACTGTCTCCAACGTCATACGGAGCCCCGATGAGTAGGTCGTTAGGTGGAGCACAAACGAATGCGCTATGTACGTCATATCTTGTTGCTATTTTTATCCGTTTTCATGTTGAATATTCATAGCCCCATTTTAAGTAGGCAGCCCGATGCTTCAACGTCTATCGTCATTGCCTAGCTATGGTAGTACTGGCGATAACCGCTGGCATAAGCATGTTCTCTGATAGCGGTCGGATCGCCAAAACGGCAGCTTTTTCGCCGGGAAACCGATCTAGACATACTGTCCGTTTGAATTAGCATTGAGCTCTTAGTGATGTTTGAACGCGTATTTGAAAGTGGAAATTATGTCCAAGCCAATGCAATAAATCTCTCATATTAGGTTCGTTCGGCACAGGGTTTATGGCACCGCTTCCGGCTAATCAACGAAGCATGGCTGAGCAGTTGCCTAACTCGATGAATTACGACTTGAGTCGGTAAGTAGCGATTTTCCTATTTGAGAAGACATATCTTATCGATCAGCAGGGTTGTATCTCCTTGTAAAGATTGGCGGAATCATTATAAATAGCAGCTCCAGCGCTATCAAAGCGCAATGTTGACGTAACGTTTTAGTGCACAGCGTTTTACGGCGGCAATCAGGAATATGTCGGGTAGCGCTAAGAAAAGATAAGGAAATCGTGTTCAGGATGCAGGACGCCTTTTGAAACAGGGGACGTATCAGCGTTGTCCATAGCGCGATGACGTGCGCCATGTTTCAAAAGCACGCATCAATAACTAAAAAATACGACCCCCCCCTCTCCATGCTACCTATCACTTTCCTAGATTTTCCCAACTTTCTAGCACTTTTTCCATTTTTTCCCAAAAAATCTGGGTTTCCCTAAAATTTTGCTGTCCAGCGGAGAGGGAGGTCGTCAAATTTAACTTTCTTTTTCAATGCATTGGAATTAAGGCAGTTTGCATAGATTGTTGGGGCAGTCCTCCCAAAATGACCAAGTACCGACCGCTCCCCCCCCCCTTCATGGCGTGCGTCCGTGAACACAAGAAATCAACTATCAAGAGATATCTTCTTAGACCACTGCGACCCCCCCCCGCCCCTTCCTCGCGGTCAAATACGCCCCCCCCTTGTGGTCTCACAAGGATGGCGTGCCCTGTTCTGAAAGCAATCGTCAATTTGCTCAACTAGCAGGGTTACGTAACCCCTTTCGAAACTGTTTACATGTACTGCCGCTCTGTTCAGAATTAAGAATTTTGATTGAAATTTTTCCAACGGAAGACGGGTTTAGGTTGTCTCTCCTCTAACGCTTGTGATAGTTTGACCCCCCGCATCACATCCTCTTGGCTTCAAACCACAGCCTGCCAAAACACTTGCAGAAAACTTAAGATAAATAATAATGATATACACCCCTGACATGATTGAGTCACGTTCGCGCTGACGGCACTGCTTGGAGCAGGCTCTACGCCTGCCAGCTGAAACTGGCATGTGTTGGTTGCATTTTCGGAGGGCATTTTAGCTTAGAGCGGGTTAATATTCCAGCTTTTGGAGTCTAATTATCTCAGGTGCAGACTTATAAATTAATCTGCTTCAGATAGAAAATAAGGGTTTAGTGTAGTTATAAGGTTGTGTAGCATTCCCTACAGGCCAGTGTATCCTTGTCTTCGCTCTGGAGACGAGGTCGCGATCTATCTCTCAGGTTCAAACCTTTTTGGCGCCCTACTCTAGGCAGCCTGGAATAGTAGAGTGAAGTCCATCCGAAGGGTCCTTGCATCAGTCATACTATGACACTGTTCGGATAAAGCCGAGCGCTATGAAAGAACATCGGCTTAAGCGCGTTTCGGGTGAATTTCTGACGAAGTTTGCTGGGGGGTGGGTTTGCATTTTCGCTGCTTCACGTTGTCGTGTCGCCATCAAGTAGAGAGTGGTTGAAACTATCATCTACTCTTTGAAAACATACCGACTCTTGTAAAGCAATAAGCTAAGCTCGAAAGTGGGAAGCATCGGAAGTGGAAAATTACCCCCCCCCCCCACTTCCCGGTCGCCGACTCCGTCGACTTCTTTCAGATTGCGACCATAGTGCTAAGAGTAGGGCATCATAGAGTGAAAGGAGCCCCCCCCTCCCCTGTGTTTTATATAATTTCTTACTGAACAGTGGCAAATAAAGCTGATTCCACTCGCAGTTTTTCTGAATTTGTTTACTCGCCGGAGTCTGTGACTGAAAGCGTTTCGTAATGCGAAGTCAGCAAGCACTTTTTATTTATTTTACAACTGGCGCTTCTCATTGCCAGCATCTTGCGGGAGTGGTGGTGAACGTAGTATGAATTTTCATAGCCTCGCCAAGACAAACGAGGGTCAGATATAACGTAAGCGGGTTGAGTGGCGTGACTGTTCCTCGCTGTAAAACCCGAAACTAACTAGGAAGTGTGGAGTGGGTTGCGTGGCTGTTGAACGTAGATGCGGTTCTCGTAGGTGTTTCATTACGTTTTCTTATGGCTAGTAATAAGAGAGAAGCCCCCCCCCTCATCGTATTCGGAAGTGGAAGGCCAGAATCTCTCGTCGTTCCAGTCAACACAGTCGACCACTACTAGAGCATTCGCTTTTTGAGATGCCCAAAATATAGGTAACGAGCCCTCTTTCTTGGGATAGGTTCGCTAGAGGGGGCGCTTTGGGATTTGTAAGAGAACACGGACAGTACAAAGGCAGTGCAGGGTTCAGGGGTCGCGCAGAGAAATGCATTCATCCTGGATACTTCTATAACGGAAATAGTTTCACTATAGCTGAATAATATTCACTGAGCCAGTAGTTTATCGAATTTCCGAAAACAAGGGGATAAAAATGCGTTGATTAACGCACTCGAGGTACATACCTGTGGTTTTCGCGGGTGGTTTTTTTATATTCCTCAAAAATATTGGTGCGAAGTGCAAAGCTGTAGGAGCGCACGTTCATGGCGACAAATCGTTGTCCTGCTAATCGGATTCGTTGAGTGTTCAGGCGCAAGTTTTAGCCGCGGACATAAGAAATGTATTAAACATTTTGCGAATGCATTAAGAAATTGTGGCCCAAGTTCCATGCATATTAAACAGGGAACGACAGAACGTTAGTAGAAAGGATTTCCCATCAAGAATTTCGAATTGTTGAAAGCAAAAGGGCAAGGATTGTAGAGGGGATGGCAGGAATTCTCAGGGTAATAGAAGTCCATTTAGAAATACAGTTTCCTAATTGAAATGTTTCCCACGTCAGTGAGGGTTAGTTCTCCCACCAAACTTAACCACAAAGGCCGAAGTTATCCAAAGCGGAAACTGGGTTTCTGAATAGAATTAGTGGGAAACTGATTAGCGCTATTCCAAGGGGTCCATGAAGTTGGTTTCAGCGGCAAGTGGGGAGCTTGCTTTGAGCGATGATCAGATAATGAAACTTGTTTAGTGGGTGGAAACTTGTGGTTAAAGTTTGTGGGATTGAAATTAGTCTATCTAATGGGTGGAAATGATGGGGCTCACTTGTGCTGGGAAATATTACGGATTCCAGAAGCCGGAAATCAGAACCTACGTTTTCGTCAGAATTTTTGGCGTTGTTCGGCGACGGGGGGGCATTTTATACTTTCATTGCTTCACTAGTTCCGGTTTACCAGTTTCACTCTGGTGAAACCTGTGAACTCTTGTGAAGCTGGAGCAAGGTCGTCAAGCCATCATGGTAAAACCTGTCAACTCGAGAAGAGGCTGTCTAGATAGGTCGACACGTCGATGGGAAGTAGCAAAAGTGCAAAATGCCCCCCCTCCGTACTGCGCCGAATTTTTCGCTGTTATTTGAGTGTGCTGACCCCGCTCGAATCCGTACCCCTTATAAGAATGAAGGATGACATATTCAACCCAATCCCGCCACAGAAAAGCAGAGGCGGCAATGATTTAACTGAGCCAGTTCAAAATTGAGAATGGATGACTCAATTGGCCCTAAAGTCTCATGAGTGCGCAGAAGCATGTGGCCCCATGATAATTAATATTTTATATATGTAGAGGAGTAGGCGAAAATGAGAGTTTCTGATATATGATAGGAAATTGATAAGTGATGCTTATGTCGGTATCCTAAGACTTGCCCTTTCGACTTCATGTACGATCTTCATTCACAATCACGGCCCCCGGGTGAGAACCGGCCTTGGACAGCATTATGAGAATACAAATATCGTACTGATGGTCCGTGGTGAAAAACTTCGTTCACGTCATTTAGTACTTTTTAAACTGCTACTCAATAACAAAGCAGAATGGGCAGTGTCGGCAGGGGGGGGAGTAAGCACAAATTGCTAGTTTCTTTTGATGATTCATGTTATATACCGTGGTCAGTTATTGTGAAGACAAAACTCGTTGTCAAGCCGAAAGAATCTACAATTGAGCGATTTTGTTCAGCGCTATGCAGGTCCTCACAAGGTTGCCTCTTCAAGCTTCGCTGACCGGAGAAGTCCGCCAACTTGTCATGGGAACTTTGAATTAGATCAATAGTCTTAAGTATTAAATAAACTTATAAACTCTATCGATCCACCCAGATCTACACATTCAAAGTTCCATGGTAAGTTGGTGGACTTTCCTGGTGAGTATCATTTGGTGCCCAATAAAGTCGGATTTGGCTTGCTCTGATACTCGAGGTCACTAGGACAGTCAGGATTTACAGCAAGTGATTCTGTAGTTCCAGGAGTGTCTATAGCTTCTAGAGCATTCCGTTCAAAACATGTCACTTGATGTTATGGATTAAGAACTTTTTTCCCAAGGGCTGGATGTCGGTCAGATTAGAAGTCAGTTCCGAACCCTTCATCAAGTTGGATAAATTTACCAGATCCAGGGTAGTAGAAGGGAGGAAAATTGTGGGTGCCTGTGGGTTAGGAGTCGAGATGTTGGTACTCGAGAGAGTTTCCTATCAAGTCTCTACATAGTTGTTCACGGGTAAGGTAAAAGTGTCACAGACAAGTCCCGTGCTACTTATCGTCACACCGCGTTTACCCCAGGTGATGCGCCTAGGACGGCGCACTAAGTAGCATCATATCAGTCCTTGTGTTGGCAACGCGCTGTATGTCCAAACCAAAGAAGACGACAATGCACAAGTTCATCGCTAATCGAAATACTGAAGGCGGGGACACAGCCAATCCGTTTATACTCACCAAATTGGCAGACCTACCGCGCATTTTTGGAAGGGTGGTTGGAAGCCAGTACGATTAGACTGTGTTGCCTCCCATCGCACTCGTAAGGACTCCGACTCCTGTGATAATTCGAAAAAAAATTTTCACCTATTGTGTAGCGTTGGATCTCTCATTGGCTCCTAAATTCATCTTCCGAGCGGATTTCTTCAACCAATTGACTTTATATACCAGATGTGGATTTGAAATGCAGTTATGTGATATAAATGTAATGCTGCTGAAATGTGGGAAGACGAGCAAGAGAATCGTAAATTGCCGCTTCGTCGCGCGCGACAATAGGCGCGACGTTTTTTCAAATTTTTCAAGCTATCGATTGAGCCCTCGGATTTACATACAGAAAAAGACATGGTAGACACTTGTCTTTTTTTTGGTCATGCATTGTCAATTCTCGACCAATACCACCAAAATCGTCGTCATTACCGGGCGCGACGTCTCACGCGACGCTCGCTGGCGCGGCAAATTACGATTCTCTTGCCACATACCGCTGAAATGTGGCTCAGTTTGAACATGAGGGATAAAGTAAGCGACAGTGTATTTCCCCTTTTTGTTGTTGTGTAAAGTGCCAGTAAGTATTGTGTTTTTGTGTTCAGGGCAAGCACTGATCCAATGATGAATGGGCTTATCGGAGACATCATGTCGTTGACGTTTGACGAGAAATGGGAAAGAACTCCTGGTCGTCTGCCGGTGTTCGCCCAGTTGAGCAATGCCCAGTGAAACAATTGATGGGAAGTGAACTTGAATCCAGAAATACTTGGAAAAGACTCGCCTTGAGCTACTTGCAGTTAGCCATATAACTGCGCCATTCTGTCAATTCTATTTTTTTTCTAATTTTCGAACGATACGAGTCGTTGGTTTAAAACCGATGGCCATGCTTTGCAAGAGAAATTTCGTTGTCAAAAATACCTGTCGAGGAACTGAGTCCCTCCCTCTATTATCTGTGTGCGTAAGCAGTTCATTCGTTTAATAACCCAGAATAACTATTATCATTTATAATAATAACCAAGACGTTGTTTTGTGCTTGTTTAACTAGTTTTTAATGGAAAATGTTTACCTAACCTTAGTTGCATTTACTTACTAAATCCCGAATTCTCGTTCTCTATTTTTGTTCTCTGCCCGTTCATCTGAATGTGTAGATCAGTTGTGTTCTATTCGTTGAGCCCGATGTACACATTGTAGATATTGGATATGCTGCACCGATCGATATCGATACCCCTCCCTCTCCATGTCGTAGTTATCGTGCCTGATTTCTTGTGCCTTAATTTTAATGCGCGCAAGTCTTTACAGTTAGGTTCTACCCACGAAAACACGTAATGCTACCTCAAAAAATCCGAAAGCTCTACATTTCATCAAAATTCATGCTTGTCAGAGACGCATAGCTGTGTCTGCTTCTCTGGGCGCTGCCTTTTGATGTCGACGCCACGCTTTCTCTGACTCGCACTTCAACGCAGCTCTTCGCAACAAAATCCATATTCGATGTGAAACGCTTGCGCACAAACCTGGACGTTATTGATTTATTGATCGATGACGTTCGTCTCATTGCCGCATGATAGACAACGCATGTGTCTTACGATAAATCTACCAGTCGTCGTGTTGACGTATGTCACGGCGTTGTCATGTCGTAGCGCGCGATGAATGTAAATCTGATTATTTTGCTGCATGCTTCATTTTAATTTATTCAGCATGAGATTTCTCTTATTTACGCTACCTTCCAGCCTTTTATATCCGTGACTGCCGGTGTTAAGAGCGTTTACGTACATAGATCGTAGAAAGTATTCTCGTAATCATTATCCTTCCATTTATTATCATTATCATCTTCATCATCATCATCATCACAATCATTCTTGTTCCATTGTTCGTCACCCCGTCCACACCCATCCATCCAGGCATGTACTTCGTGCTACGAGACTTACAATGATATACATTCCATATCCCAGTGATGCGGTGGGCGTGGCTGCGTACTCCGCGGCTGCGCCTTTTGTGGCATATTGCCATTTTGGGGCAACTGTGGTCAAATCTCTGTTTAGCAGGACAAGATGACACTTGCCCTAAAAGGAAATATTCCACGTAAAACGAATCCTACTTCACGCACAAACGAAGTGCGCCGACACGCCCATCCCATCTCCGGGATATGGAATGTATCTACTAGTACCGTTGCTGTTATGTTGCTATATGTATTCTAACCAATATTCGGTTTATCGATTTATCTTTCTGGAAGCGAAAATACTGTATATTTGTCGTCGGTTAATCTCTTCGCGTTACGCTAATCGTTCATCTTTCTTATATGGTGTGTCACCGGTATCTAATAAGATTGCATATTAATATGTATTTTGAGATAGTTATGTAGCTCGGATATACCAGTACCAGATGATCGCTAAAAGGCTCCTCTTGTGTAAAGTTTTCAGTTTTTCCGGTTAAAAAAGGCTGGTATGTTTGAGCTGCTTTTCGTCGTTGCGCCAGTACATGATCCTTACAGAATCCCAGTATCTTTCGTGGTGCCGTCAATGGCTGCTTTTTTGTACCTACATATTTATTCGATTTTTTCTTTTTGCTTTTTTCATATTTTCTCTTGAAAGTATGTATGAGAGTGAGTGTGTGTGCATATGTCCCCTGTGTGTGGACTCTGTATTTTTTGGTTTAAAAATTACGATATTCCACGATGTTACTTTTTATATGATCATGGTTTATCCAACCGCGCAGCCCCTTGCTGACCAAAAATCTGGCCATTTTCGAACTATTTTTTTAGTTTTTTTTTGCTAAGATCTGGAATTTTCCCTCACCAGGGTCAGATTTGTGTTCCCAAATGGCTGCTCGACTCGCTTAATATAGATAGCTACCGCTAGTTTTTCATTTTGCGCTCGATATCAGATTAGATTCTTTCAGGTTTCCGTTACCGATGTTATTATTTTAGATCTATATATGTATTACATCAGATGTCACAGAACTATTTTTTAATCATTGTATTGTTCGAATAAAAGGAATATTTTCTGGTGTAGTTGTTGTGCAGCGCATTTTTTTCGGTAATAAGATTGTCTCGAGCAGAGCAGATCCTGCCGTTGAATAGAAGTTTGGCAAAATACGACTCCCTCCCTTAGAATATCTCCCTTCGATGTGGCTGCTCCCTTTCTCCATTCTACCCACCACCTTCCTAAGCATAATTCTCACCAGTTTCCTTCTATTTTCCGTTTTTCACCAGTTTCTTCTTACCCAAAGTCCCCGATCCCCCAATTTTTCCTCATTTTTTTCTCGAGGACCACGTCGAAGGCGCAGGCATTATATTGACGCAGCGTGAAACGAAAAGCGAACGAAAAGGCACAACTCGAGAAATTTTTTCTTGAACCCCCCCCACACACACACAGCAATTGATACAAGTTCTCGGTGGCGGATTTCGAAGGTTCAACGTGTCGTGGGTCTGAAGACAACACTGACGCATAAGGACCAGATGTTGATGAGGAAAATTGGTCGTTCAGTGCAGTTCCCGTACATCTTGTTCCTTTCCTCCACTGTTCTCCCAGGTAGGACTACCATCAACGAATAAGAGGAAGAGAGAAAAGAGTCTAACTGACGCTACCCATCGTCGGTTTCTTACCTCCAATTCTTGAAGACCTCTGGGGTATTTGTTACCCCAGAGGTAAAGGAACAACATGAGGTCTCAAGATGTTTCTAGTACCAGAAATGCTATGGTTTCCCAGTGATGGATGCGATTGCGAACCCTCTTCACCAAAAACGCCCACAGACTAGGCTGGTCGGTGATGATGCCTAAACCACACCACATCAGTGAGTAACAAAGCGCTGAATCACCTATGAATTGAGTCGAATGTGCAACATTTGCGTGGGGGTATAATTACAGTCATGATCCTGGCAAGCCATAGGCACTTGTGAAGGTCGCTTGAACAGTAGGGCAGCCAGGGCAGCGTTTCACGCACATTTTGGCCGACTTTGATCGCATTTTCATATGTGGGTGGACCACCCCAATAGCGTCCAATTCCACGCCCTCACAGTGAAAGTGTTTGTAGACAGTGCTAAGCATTGTGTGCAGGAACTTTTTATACTCTATGGGTCCCGTTTATTTAACTGTTCTCTGGAGGTGGGGGGTGCAAGCAGAGATACAAAGCTCTCTGTCACTATGAAAAATACCGATGTCTTCCGCATTGTTCCCCCCGACCAAAAAGGAAAAAGAGGAAGGTACGCAGCTTGTCGCCATGAAGACGCTAATCACAGCTCAACAGCTGGAAAAATTTCATTAAGTCGTACTCCCTCCTTGCAACGATCCCATTTAGCCAATCCTGCACGTGCGTCTCGACCCTGGTGTGAAATTGAGTGACCTCTCTAGACATATAGTTTTTCCAAAGCGGCCGTTATCTGTAACCCGGCTCCCACATACGAATTAATGCCGCCGAACCTCAGACAAGCTTAGACCAGTAGCCGATCTCTGCAGACCCGAGTTCAGAGAACTATGGTAGCTCAAGTGCTCATCTTCGAAAAAAGCACAAGGTCAGTTCTGGCGGGTTGTTACTGAATTTTCGTGCTTTTGAGTAGAGTACAGTTAAAGTCAGCCCCCGGCGCTCAAAGTAGTACAGGTCGCCTTCCTTTGCAATGTAGTACAGCTCCATGCTTAGAGAGCGCCACTCTCGTTGACTGACAGCGAAGTGAAAAGCGCCAGCTACATTACAAGCATCTGAAAGTTCTATTCTCTAACACCAGTTTGGACCGGCGTTGGCTTGATCCCTCACTCGACGAAGGCCGCTCAGGTGTCTTTCTTGGGCGGCTTGCATTATCGAATTATACATGAGCTTTTTGGGTGATAGTCCTCGTCCTGATGAATAGATTCTGCTCTCCTTATTAACAATTTTATTCATTAGCAGCACATATAGTCAACTCCAACCCATCTTGCAAGGTAAAAGGCGGAAAAATCACGAGCGACCCAGTTTTCGTGTTGCAAAAGCTGGACGCACTACACTAAAGGATGCACGCTACCGTAACCCTAAATTCGGACGCCAAGCTTTTGAAGTTTCGTTTTCCTTTTCAAGATGTTCTTGTCGCTTACAATTCGCTTCCCCCTGTCACCCCCCACGTTTTGATGTTTTTTCATTATTCCTTTTCTTTGCATAGATGATATCACTACTGGAATGTGATAAAGGGATTTGTGGCCAGGGTGCATAGTAGCAACAGCCGGCCTAGGGTGTGACTTCAGAGAGCGGTTTGTTTACTGGTGTTCATCGTAAGATTATCTTGCTTTTTCTCCTTTGGGGATACTATCAGCTACTAGTTTCATATGCTGAAAAGCTAACATCCATGACACTTAATCCCCGGGAGCTGTCTTGAAATTATTATAGATACGACAGGAGCGATTGTTTAGGTCAAGGCTTGGTGTGGCTTTAAGCGCTATTTTGTTTGTTCTGCGCTTTTGCAGGCCTCAGCCGCTTCATGCCGCCGCAAGTCTACCCTTGCGATTCCCGTGGGGCACATGCCAATCAGATTATACTGGTATTTCTTTAGATTTGCAACTAGTATTTTTTTTTCTTGTGAAATTGGGAGTAGACCAATATACGTGATGTTTCTACTGACCATAACGTTTATTAGAGGTCCTGATGGGAAAGCATGAAAACTTATTCAGCAAGGGAGAATCGTAGGCGGTTGAAGGAAGACGAAACATGCGATCTAAAAATAGAACTCGTAAGTTATGACCACAATACTTGAAGAGTGAAAGTGATTTGTCCTGGTGAGCTCTGGAGGAGTGCACCATGAACTCGATTTTCTTTGTATGTATGATTAAATAAATTACTGTTTAGCTATCAGTGGTGAGGTGACTGGGGTGACTGCCTCATTATTACCAATTATCATTTCGTTATTTGTTAGTTAACCTTCAGGTGGAGATTCCTGGACAGCATTGCTGTTTCTGAAACTTCCGCCTGCTGCCTGGCCCTTCCATACCTTCCTATTCATTTCCTACCAGGTTGTCCGGCAGAATAAAAAAAAACACTGATTTGCCCAATTATGTGCTCAATTGAGTGCTAATACTCGTCTAATTAGGTGTGGATTCTGAATTTTTTCCCAGTGCGTAAACATACCTCATCTTTGATGCCGTCGCAGTACTTCTGGGAACTGATAACGAAGGAAAATTCACAAGGGCTGCAAATTACGTCAAACGTTCCACCATATTCCGATTCAGCAGCTTTTTGAATAGCACGTTTGGACGTTGGAGCGTCAGTTTTGATGTTCTAAATTTATGGTCCGATCTTACACCGCCTGCTTCATGAAACATCAGGGATTGGGAACTCACGTCAAGGATGAGCTTTTTCAGTTTGGGTTCGTTACAATTTCCGAGTTTCCCTCACCGTATCGTCGTCTGCTGCTGGAAATGGAACTATTTGGATTTCTATGAAAATGTCATCTGCGGGGGAAACTTTGCGTTTGAAATAAAACCCTTTAAATACATCAACGATGGCGTAAAAACTTGGAAATTGAGACCCTCAATTCGTCGGTGATATCACAGTTGTTTTTCTGTTGTTACTAGGTCTATCTCCGTTTGTCAACAAGCGTTGTATTGGGAAGAAAAAGCAGCCACAATGGACATTTTGAGGAAATTCTCACTACGATAATAAAGAAGTTCCTAGCCTGTTCGGGCTAACCAAGGAGCTTTTCCATGGCAGCAAATGTCCCAGTAAGAGAGAAGGGCTAACAAGGTCTAGTTCATGATGTTCGTGTTCGGATGATGTCAAGCCTGCCATTGCCGTCATGTTCTCTTATGAAAAATGCAGAAGCGAGTAAGGCGGAATGTGAGGCCGACTCCGCCCTCGAGAACAACGGAAACTATGCCTTTGTTCAACTTACGAATGTAGCACCGGGGTAGCGCTCACTTCCTGCTTCTGAAATACTCTAGATAAAATATTAGACTGGGGAAAAAGTTCTGTCATACTTTTTCGAACTCAAAATACTTGCCCATTACCTGAAGAGGGGTAACCGGTAATGTGAGCACTTATACATCAAGGAGTGGTCTTTCTATTAGTACCACTCGCTTGACTCCTGCTTTCTTCTTCTGCAATATGGACAAGGATTTATCCGCTACCATCGGCACCGACCCCTCCAAGCTTCCTCAAACTCTTTCTTCCACCACCCTGACGCCAGCATGATAGCTGCAGATGCCAAAATAATGGAGCTGAATAAGGACGATGCCCTCAATTATCGGACAACCTTCCACGACGCTAATGCTTCAAAGCGGGAGCCTACAGTTTTGATGACGAAGTGAGGTTTGGGTTACCTGTGAACTCAGACTGAGGGAGCTGCGGGTCGTGAAAGTGCTGGATGAAGAAGCTGCTTCCTCGGTCAATGCGCAAAGCAGCTACGAGATCTAAAGCGTACCGTCGATCAGAGGGAAAAATCCGCCCTCATCATTACAGGACCGATGATAGTGAGCGCTCACCGGTCCAAAAAAGTTTCGAGCCCATCACCTTCATGCCAATAGAGCTGGCGTGCTCTCCCCTTGCCGCGTGATGTAGCCACGCACTTGCTCCAGTCTAGGTAGCGTAGTTGCTCCCCGTACGAGACGTTATGTGGACGAGAAAACTTCCCTAACCTGAGTTCAAGTCAAGATTGAGATGATGCTTTGCGTCGCGCCTCCCTGCATTGTGAAGCGATGGCATCCATGAGGTGCTCAAAAACTGGCAAGAACCCCGCAGTAACATTGCTGTATAATTTTGATCTTACACGCCTCTCTATAAAAGAAAGCCTATTTAAAGAAATGTAACAGCACTTCCCCGCCAACCTAATATTTCACCTGAAAACCTGCAGGGCACAGCAGCATCTTCGGAGATCTAATGGTGAAGAGGTAGAGCTGCGTTGACGCTACTTCACGACTACATGGGTCCTCCAGGGGGGTTCAAAAAGAAAACATCATGGGACAGATCTTTTGCGTGATTCTACCATCCGAAAACGTACTAAGACTATCCTGTAATTGGTTTATGAGCTCACAGTGTGACAACTACCCATTAACTATAATTTATAACCTCTAAGCTTGCATTCTAACGTTAATTACAGTTTACTTCCAGGTAGTTATAAGAATTGCTGACTGAAAATTCTCGTAATGCTCAATTTTCCTTCTTACGATGGCTACACATACTCCAGACCTCGGAGATCGGAACAAGTGGAGGGGATGGGGGTAAGGAGGTGGGTGCGTAAGGCATTTGAGCATGGCGCAAGGCGTGCTCTTTCCTTGGGATATTGCAGTTTGAAAGTATTCTGCGCAGGACAAAGACATGGTGATAGTTGTCCGAAAACAGCAGTTTCTCACAAAAAGTGCAGTCACCGTCACGCCCAAGTAAAATGCGCAGACACCCTTTGTAAACCCTGGTGCATGCG
>MU912411.1:0-41649 GCA_036418165.1 Cooperia oncophora
AACAGAAAGTGGTTCTTCCTGTACTATTTCATTTGCAAACGCAGGCAGGGTTCCAAATATTGCGGTTCGAAGCGCCATTTCAGACACCTTTTGGAACATTACAGTAACATCCGTTGGCCCTCGCAAGTTATTGTATAGGCCACATTGCATTCAAAAAGCCACCACGAATCCGAATAGAAGTAGAATGCGTGGCGCATCTCATGAAGGGATTGATTAACAAGACTTTACCCTTTATCCTTATCACACCTTAAAAACTTGACGGAAGAAGAACAAATCCACGAGCTGATCGTGGAGTGCTGGCTAGGTTTTGATGCCGTGTCCAAAGGGAAAACGTGAAAGAATGATAAAACATGAACGGTGGTTCGCTACGGGGGGGGGATACCTAGGCAAGTATCCATAATAGGTACAGCACACATCGTTGTTACACGAATCTCATCAGGGGTCGCTATATGATCGGTTGGGGATCAGTGAGGGTGGTATAAAGGGAAACTGATAAGACAGTGGTAATTTGGGGGAAGAGAAAAACATCGCGGGCCGAGTGATGTCGCAACGATGGGCAGTGAACGCACGCCATCGCGTTGTGATTATCCGTGAAAAATACGACCCCCCCTAATTCCAACCTCAAATACGACTCCCTGATTCCATGCTCAAATACGCCCCCCTGCCCATACTACCTACCACTTTCCTAGATTTTCCCAACTTCCTACCTTTTTTCCATTTTTCCCGAAAATTTCCTCCTACCTTTTTTCCATTTTTTTCCCGAAAATTTCCAATTTTGGGGGCGTATCTCTCTATACAAGGGGGGGGGCAAAAAAAGACTTTTTTCTTCGTCGACTTTCGAGGCGCTATAAGTTACACTTTATCAAATTCTCATCGGACATTTCTAAGAGCCACATCAAATACCTATCATGACACTCCGCACAGCCTTTCTGGAGGAGTCGCCAGAGAGATTTGCCACGCGACCGTGAGTGGGTGAATGAGTTCAGCGAGATCGTTGATTTCTCCGCCACTGTAGACCATCCTATTGAACTCCGCCCGAGCCAGGTAATTGAGGGAGTTTAGGTCAGGTTACCTGCTTAGATATTCCACCTTCTTCAGGTACTCAACGCCCTTCCATTACAAGTAGGCAAGAGTTTCTCCAACGACCTTCGATTTCATGTGGTGGCACTGAATGCTGTAGCAGTACAAAGTTTCCAAGAAGGTACGGACAACCACATGTGAGGAGGGTATTCTTCACGAGTTGCCCAATGTAACCGCCAGCGCTCACCTTTAGTCCGGGGCCCACTGAGAAGATATCCGTCTCTCCATTCCGTTTACGTCCGGTCCCCACCATCAACCGGCGCCTTGGCCACTGAGGTGAAGATGATGTCCTAGACCGTAGCGACGTTGACGGAGCTGCTCGATGATAGAGGTTCCCCTGATCGAGAGTACTGCTCTCCAGGTAGCTATTTATGGGTGACTCCATACTGGAAGTTTCGCAGCTGTTCGGAGATGAATTCCGAACGTCTTCTCCAGTCAGGTTGCGGCTGAAGATGACTTCATATTTTGGTGTACATGAAGGTGATGGGCGAGCGCCAGCTCCTGCTTATAGGGGAACATCTTGGGCATCTTTCGCCCTGGTACTCGTATCCACGTCCTCTGTCTGGGCTGCGAAAATTTTGTCGATATGTGACTCGGTCGGAATGTCTTTTTTTTGCCCCCCCCCCTGTATATGATCAGAAGTTGTATGTGTCTGTGTGACCGCCTGAATTGGGGGTTTCGTGGAAATTTACTTCAAGGGGACAGATTGTGCTTAGAATAGACGTGGCATGGACCAGCATTTGCAGAGCACACACAAGCTCCGCCCACAACGGGCGGGGCGTTGGCTGAAGTGGACAAAGCCGAGGATAAAAATCCTCAAAACGCGTCCGGAGCAGACCAGGAAACGGTGAACATGGGTGAAACTGAGCAGCATTTAGGTAGATGAATTGAGAGAGAGAGACACTCGTAAGCAGTATATTGTGTACCAAACGGTTAGGGTAAACGGTGCGGGCGATCCGGCTGGCCGTCACAGGAAAAAACTCTGGGGCAAATACCTACTTCACACGCGGAAGGGGGATCGCTCGCCGAAGGAGGGCGATCCGACTGGTACCCCATATCCCAGACCCAGCGTGAAACAAGAAAAGGTCTCAGATATTCCCTAACCACCTACTAGTTTTCCGAATTTCCTCGAAAAACTTCCGGTTCTTTCCCGAAAATTTTGCTGTCGAGCGGGCGTGGAGGGAGGTCGTCAGGATTTAAATAAATTTAACTATCATTTTCAGCTGTCGGAAATAGTAGTCGTATAGATCTTTGGCAGTCCCTCTTCCAACAACGACCACATACTACCCTCCCCCCCTGTATAGCGCCCGTGGAACAAGAGAAATGTGAACCATTGAGAAGAATTTTCCCAGACCAGATACAACCTCCCCTCCCTCGCGGTCAAATACTAACCCTCCCCCCATGTGACCATCACAACGATGGCGTGCCCTGTGTGAACGACCACTCTGACAGAGCTGCCATCACTGCGATTTACTAGTCTACTTCTTTGTAAGTTTGCCTATTTTTACAGAATTTCAGCAGAATGAGAAAGCAAGAAAGGAAGAGAATCTCAGCGAGAACACGTTCTGTAGTTACATATGATCGAAGACAGGGTGGTGCCACTGCTTTGGTTGTCGAAATGTGGGGAATTTAAAAGCTGTCACGAGACTTTTCCTGTTCTTCTCTATTTCTTCTCTTCAATAACTCGTCTTCCGTTCGTTCTCACGTGGTCACGCTATAAGGCTGACGAGAAAAAAATTGTGAGGAACGACGTTATCATCTTGTAGTTTGCTACATTTAGAAGGTACACGCATACACTGTTCACTTACTGTTGTCTAATGTTCCTAACTGCAATTGCTTCACTACTATGGTTAAGACCTTCAATGCTGTTCTTCCAGTGCTTATTAGGTGTTTTTACTGATTTGAAATGCCTGACCTCATTTTTTGTGTCTCATATGTTAGATGTGTCATTCACTGACTCCTGGAAAATGCATAGGTAATACATATACACCTTATCCCTGAGACGGGGTAGGCGTGGCATTCAAACATGGCCCAGAATTGGTTACTTGTGGGATACTCCAACTTGAGACAACCACCATCTTGTTTCTTGTTGGACAGAGACATGAGCACATTTGGGTCAAAATGAAAACATCTCTCCAAAAGCATAGCCGCCACGACGTTTGGTTGAAGTACGCAGCCACGCCTACCTCATCTCAGGGATTTCGAGTGTATATAGTCTCGATAGGGCGTGTGACGGAGCGCTCCGAGAATGAGTTTTTTTCCATCAATGATGTCATCCTGATGGTGAGTTTTCAACAAACGGCAGTAAAGATTGTCAAGCAAGCACTTCAATCCACGTCCCTTTGAACGCCCTATCGTTTGCAGGGATCATAGCTGTACCGGTTCCATTGCTGTTCCCATTTCATGTGCATTCTATCACTAAGTGCTTGATAGTTCTTGGAAGTACTGATGTTCAGACATAAAAGGAATTACCTCATCAGAGATGTGGACCATTTCGAGTCAGGGTACACCATTACTTTGTGGAAATATTTGGCAGAATACCCCTTCTCTAGCGACCAAATGCGCTTCTTTGTTGTGTTTTGCACAACGGATATGTTCATGAATGCTTCATAGGATACTCCTCATCCCTGAGACGGAGTAGGCGTGGCATACGAACATAGGGTAGAGTGGGTTGCTTGTGGGATATTCCATTTTTAGAAACGGCATCTTGTTCAGTCTTGGACAGAGACATGACCAAATGTGAGAAAATGAAAATGTTTCACCAAAGGCACAGCGCGCCAAGTTCAGCCGAACTACGCAGCCACGCCCACCACATCGTACGGATTTCAAGTGTTTATACCCACAAAGTTGCATTTAGGCCATGATCGTCATACGGAAGACATCTAGCACCCGATAGAGCCTTATTCTCAGCGAGCCCTTGCATTGTTCTGCAGTCGCCATGATGCGACACCATAAGAGCTCGAAAGATGCACCGATACGGGCAACGTGAAATATCCAGAGTCATCCTGAAGGCAGGTGCCACTATAATTGACAAGGCGTACAGCCTCGATATGCCTAGCGCGAAAGGATATTGCTCTCCATTACAGGCACTGCGTGGCGCCTTTTCCAACCAAGGGCACCTGATCAAAGTGCATCATGCCCAGCCAAGCGCCCACCGCCCCTGCCCACCCTTAAAGGCACGTTTCGCGATAAACTGAGGCTACAACCTCTTAAATGTGTCAAATAATTCGGTAGGCGATTGTAGAGGCTGCACTACATTCAAAACTTGAAAAGTGGCAGGCAAAGCACAGTAAACATAGATTTTAAGCCCAAGAAGGCCCATGCCGACCTCCCTTGCCCTTGTCGTCGTACTAATGCCGTTGGGCTCTCTCCCGTCGATTTCTGGTCTCTCTCCGCACTTTGCAGTGTATCGCTACCTTCCGCATATCACTGTTGATGTTGACCATCTTAGTCTCGTCCAGTGATCACGATCAAATGCAAGAAAGAAGTCCATTGAGAGCAGCTTTTCATATTTTTTTCTTCACTACTTAGGCAACTAGCTCAATGCATTCCTGTTTTTCAGCTCTGCTACCTAAGATGTGCGGTCGCGGGAAGTGCCTTTAAATTGCCATACAGTTACGCCGACGCCGGTACTCTTATTGCTCCATTCATGAAGAACAATTGATATGAAGCGCTGCTGCGTCGGTATGCGAAGCATACACGCACCCGTATCTACGTGGTTGCTGTCACTATGCTAATGGGGAACTCGCCCAGAAATGCTCGTCCACTGCCGGGCAGCACGAAGGTTTTTCGCAAATTCAAGGCGTTTTAGTTCGATTTTCTGCCATTTTCTCACTCTATGGCACCCCTGCTACTATTTTCGAGCAAGTATCAAATTATGGTGCTGATGCCATTAATGAGAGCTGTTCAGAATCATCGTCCTGTTGGTATTGTACTCGGTCTTCCATGTTTAAAATGTTTATAAAAATCTGTGATTGCCCCTAGCTCCTCCCTGAAGAGATTTCTCACTCCTACGTGAGGCGCTGTTCGGCGACCGGGGGGGCATTTTGCACTTCACTCGCTGCACTAGTTCCGATTTTCAGGTTTCAGTCTGGTGAAAACCTGCGCGACTCTTGTTAAACTAGAATAGGCTCATAAGCTACCGTGATAAAACCTGGTCAGTAGCAAAGAGCAAACCCCCCCCCCCCCGTCGCCGAGCTGCGCCTCTACGTGATTTTATCAATGCCCCTGTGCAATTCTGTAGGTCGACAATTTATTGCAGCAACCTGGACGCAAATCCCATTCACTGCCTTGAATTTCAAGTTTTTGTCTGGCGACCGATCTCCAGCTGTCATTCATCGGCGATCTGTCCAATTCGCATGTCTCAACTCGTTGTTGCATCATCTCCATTCTCAAACACATACTTTAGACTTCACCCCGTTCTCCCCGATTCCTTATTTGGTGGTGGTCATTACTCCATTATTTCATTCTTGCTTTTTTTCCTTTTTCTGGCGTGTCTGAAATGACGGTGATTTACCTGGAATAACGGCCTTTTAAGTGTGACTCGGTGAAGACTGAAGTGAGTAACATCAAGGTGGAACCAAACATATCGCCTTTTACCCTCAACCAACACCGCACCAGTATACGTGATCTCAATGACGAAGGTAAGCCTCTTTACTATTCACGATCTAGTAGTTCTAATGTACTCTAGCTGTGTAAGGCGGGTATGTGACGAGAGAATCGTAATTCGCCGCTCCAGTGAGCGTCGCGTGCGACGTCGCGCCCCGCTAACGACGACGATTTTGGGCCCTATTAGTCGAGAATAGATAATGTATGACCAAAATAGACATAACTGCTTTCGATGCCTTGATGAAATCCAATGCTTCCATCAAAAGGGCAGTTCAAATTAAGGAAACGTCGCGCCAATCGCCGCACGCGACAAAGTGGCAATTTACGATTCTCTTGCCCGTCTTCGTGTACAAGTGGTGAAGCTTATCTGTTTTAGCAAATAGAAAATAAGCCGACGCAATCGAGCGGCTTTTCATGGTGGGTGGCGGCTGTGTTCATCATCGGAGAGACGGCCGGAAGCGGTTTGGTGGCTATGCCAAACGCCATCAAAAACACAGGTGAACGAAATTCGATGGTTTCAAAAGAGGCGATTATTTCAATTCCGATTAAGTATTCAAAAAAAACTGGCAGCTACCAGGGAAGTCCGCCAACTCACCACGGAACTTTGAATGGAGACCTGGGTAGATCGATAGAGTCATAAGGTCATTTACAAGTACAGATAGCAAAAGTGCAACCTGTATTTTGCAAGCAACTTATGAGCAGGTAAAATTCGTAGTGGTGCAGAGAGTGAATTCTTGGTGGTGAGCTGTGAAGCGTAAGCGAAGACTCGTATACCTCGAATTGAGTCGTGGTGGTACAGTGGTAAGTTCGACGTTCGACGACTCGATTCGACGTATGCGATTCGTCGCTTATGCTTCACAGCTCACCACCAAGCCTTCACCCTACTCACCATTACAAATTTTACCTGCTCATAAGTTGCTTGTGAAATGCAGTTTGCAGTTTTGCTATCTATGTTTGTAAATTACCTTAAAGACTCTATCGATCCACACAGAACTCCATTCCATGGTAAGTTGGCGGACTCTCCTAGTAAGCACTGATTGTGACTGGCAAAGACCATCGCGGTGGGCAAGGTTCCCCAATATCCGATTGGAGGATGCTTCCATTCGCAGGCGAAAAACGTTCGCGTCGCTGTTCGGCTTAGAGGGACTCTTGCACTTGTGCTTGTCCCTTTGTCAGTTCATCAGGTCCCACGCTGGCCAGACCTGTAACATCGCGAAGCTGTGAAACTGTTCGAGTGAGCCAGTCCGATCACAGAACTCTACAGGTCTTCACAGTGTGGCCTTAGAGCCTACCAGGAAAGGTCTTCAGGTTAGCCCAGCCATTTCCAATGAGCTACACACCGTTGTGCGCGTCTTGGGATGGTGAGCTCAGAACTGTCTCCAAAATTTGCAGAACGATTCTCTGAACGGAGTTATGGAGGGTTTTATCCCCGCCTGAATGTTTTACATGCTATCGCGAGGAAACGTGGACGCGTCTTTACATTTATGTGTGGAGTCGTTGAGAAACGTGGTAGTAGAGCGTAACGGGTAGAGAGCGGGTTCTCAGGCGAGACGTCGTAGGATCGGTACCCGGTCCGGTCCCTTACTTTGCATTTGTCCAAGAGCATAGCTGACAAAGCCTCTAATCTCCGCTCGCCTGCACTACCCTGCAAGGGGACCTGCGATCAGATTTTTTTAAAGTGAAAGAGTCTTTCTGCCTGTACCCCTCGTAGCACGTGTCACAAGGGTTTTCGCAATAAAATACCATCATGTTCATGTTCAGCTAATTAAATTACCCTTGGGGACACGTTTCTAGCCGAATCTGATATTTCGACCTCACTTGGAAAATGTGGGCTATCCCATGGGTAATTCAGCAGATTGGAGCTCACCCTACCATCGATGACTGGTCTCGGAATGGGATTTCCTCCCGATAGTCACGAAAATCATGCAGACGGCACAAAATATTTGCGAATAGACATGAGTGAAGGGTTATTTCAGTTCGAAGACCAGTCATTACCAGTATGCTAGTCATAGTAGTATCGCTGTTAGCTATCACTCGCCCATAACTATCCATACCCCATTTTTTGAAGTTGAGTCAGAACCTTAGACTTGGCTGTGGTAACGTTTCTGGGGGTTATTTGACCCCTGAACACGAATATGGTAGCTATTCTGCGCGAAGAGCGCTGTGAGTAGCGCTACAGGTGCCAACGCTTCGGCGCCAGCGCGCCTGGAAAAGAAAAGTAGAGAAAAACTCCATAACTCCGCTCAGGGAATCATTCTGCAAATTTTGAAGACACCTCTGAGTTCACCGTGTTAAGATGAGTACAGTGATGTGCATCTCATTGCAAATGGTCAGGCTGACCTGTTGAACTGGTTAGCTGAGTACCATTCGGTGCCCCACCGAGCCGAATTGCGCCAACAGTGCCAAAATGTTGAGAAACACTCTCCATACTAGGATCATGCGATGCCCTACAGCATCTCGAGGTCCCCATAATCCATTCGAATTCATAGTCGCAAGTGTAGAAAGAAGTCACTGACGTCAACGAGCATAGGGTCGAATATCCACTTAGGAATTCGGCACGTGTGGGAGGGCCGTATTTTTTCGACTGGAAAGGAACCCTGTCTGCATGACAGCGGAGAAAAGAGGAAATGGTGAATCGAAAATCAGTCGATTGGGCGTCACACGACTATGTCCCGAAGAAAGTGCTCCGAAAAATTTGAAGTTGGAAAGTAAAGTGTGTTTTTTAAATGGATAAGGCACGATTATGAGCGTCTGCTAAAAAATAGTAGTACGGTACTATGTTGTGGGGAAAATGACGAAAAAGCAAGGTAGAAGACAAAAAACCCACGAAAAAACCTTTGCTTTGCACGGCTGTGGACGAACCTTCTTGGACGAGTTTCCCGTGGAGTTGTCCCAGACACCGTTTTGATAGATACGGCTGCACTTATGCACTCACATATCCAGTATCAGCGCTTCCATTCGATTCTACCTCACAAATCAAGTGACAAGAGTGCTAGCGTCGCTGTGACTGTGAAGCCATTTCTGGGCGCGCAGTTCCGACGGGGTTTGGGTCGGCATGTTGCACCTTGACTGGGGCTATAAAGGTGCTCCTGGTTGAAAAAAGCGCGAAACTGCTGGGTATTGAGTATATTACAGTAATCTTTCAAGGCAAGTGTACCAACTCTGTTCACCTTGTCGATTTTTTATGCCACTTACCCCTAAGTTAGAAAGTGAAGTAAGCTCTAATGTTAATTCCAGGTCTAATTGGTGGCCCAATTCTTCTCTGCCTTCTCGCTGTGGTAACCGCTCGAACGGCAATGCAACTAGGTGACAACTGGTTATTAATGCAGAAACGATGGCCACAGTACTTGGAACCTTGTCGGAGTCCTTACGCCGAAATGGCTTACCGGTCTATTGGAGGTCGAGCAAGGTAAGCCGTTTTTTGTGAATTTTGCTTGTTATTTCGCAATTATTTCATGGCGTAGTAATACCAGAAAGCGCCCTAAACCCTTTCTTTCTATTATTACACGGCTCACTGTATGGTTAAATAAAACCAATGCAGCAAATACCCTGCACAACCCATAAAAAACAAAGGCAAACGAACAAGAAATGTACTCTTCCACAATGAGATGAGCTTTTTTAACTGAGCTTGTTAGTGAGTACTCCTATCGGACAAGTCTATCAAATTCTGAAGAGGTTCCGAAGTGAAGAATATATGTAGTTCATAACATCGCAAACAGGGTGGGCGGTGTTAAGAGGGGCGGATGAGTCTGCGTACAGTCTTGCCCAACCGATGTTGCTCGGTTAGTGTTCAATACAGGAAGAAAAGAACCAATCGTGGCGACACCGCGGATGGGCTCATTTGAACATTTTTTGACCCGCCCCTTCTCAGTTGATGTTACAGTCTGTATATGATAATTTCACCTTAATTAGACTTTATTCTTTTCAGTCAAATCGCTCATGTCCTCATCCAGATCACTCTATTCGGCGGTGCTTCGGTTTTCTCTCTTCTGGCTGCTCGTAACATCGCCGATCTTCTACACCTCTTTGGATATCCCATCCATTTCTGTATCAGTCTGTTCGCCGTCGCCATATTTTTATGGCCTTTCATGATGCTACGCAGCCCTATGCATTTCTGGTAACTCTCCTACCGATGGAGTTTCTAAGTCGAACGGCAAGTCCTGCAACACCACTCAACCATTTTTTGGGATCGGTTTTAACAGTTGAAATCTGAATTTAGTTGATGACACATCTATGTATTGACCCTGCTATAGCATTCAGTGCTCATCGTCTACCTTTGCTGACTCTCAAATGTCTTTCGGTGGGGGGGGGGGATTGTCTCGTGAAACGAGAAAAATTCGCAATTGAAAAGTTCGACCAATTGCGTGCCCCTTCCTCCTCTAACGACTAAGCACGACCCCTATTTATATCGCGCCCTGGAGATCCCAATTCGTGCGTTGGGGAGTCCCAAAGTCCCTGTGAGAGCAAAGCCCTACGTGAACCCCCGNTCAGAGCTTACAGGACTTTCTGTTCNCTCGAGTGCTGCCATTCCGAAGTTATTTTATTATTATAGGCAGGTATCGATCGGTGCCACTTTCAACAACCATCGCCGTCATTCTGATCTTATCGGTACTTCCATCGACATTCCCACATGCTTCCAGGTGAGCCTGTGATTCAGTTTTTACCGATTTTTTCGCGCGCGATGACGGCAGTTTTTGCAAACTGTGGTCACAGCGGAAGTCGATGGCAGTCTTGGCAGCTCATTAATCAAGGTAGTACCGATGAAAGGGCTGTAGTCCATTTTGAGGTGGAGTGCGTGAACCCAGTAAGAGTGCATCCTACCTATTCGCCTTCACACGCTGCAGACTCTGCCGCGTTGCCGCACAAGTGAGCCCGCTTGCAGAACTTCTCGCGCGCCAGCAACTCTGGTGTTCAACGTGGTACCAGAGTCACTTAGAAGGATTACCGCAGCTACCTACACTTCTTCTGGCCAACACCACAGGCTAAATTGTGAACGCAGCTACAACCTGAGTCGATTGCGCAGCAGGGTACATCGTTGTTGACATGGCACATCGTGTTGGGCAATCCCATAGGGGGGTCGTATTTGGCCGCCAGGAGAGGGGAGTCCTATTTGGATTGGGAAAAATTTATTTTGATAGTTGATTTTCTCGCTTCATGGACGTTGCAAAGGGGGGGGGTCGTATTGTCTCGCAATTTTTCTTTGTCTATTTACCCCCTCCCCTCGCTCTGACGACTCGATTCGGTGAGGAAGGACAGAGGGCTGGGGTCGAACCAACTCCAAAACGGCGGGTCGTACAGGCTTGGACCAAAATCCCCAACCAATAATGTGCCCTGGTAATTGAGAATTCCCCGACAGAAACTCGTATTTGATCGCCGGGAATTGGTTGGAAGGAGTCTGGTTCGTATTTGGGCCAAGAACAATTTTCTTGATATTTGATTTTTCTTGTTTCAGGAACGTCGTACGGGGGGGGGGGAGAGTCGTAATTGTCTTGGGAGGGGGTCGTACTTCTGGCCTCTTGAGAGAGGGTGCTGACTTTTCCCGGTTTTTTCCTGTTTCATGTGCACCATATCCCCCCCCTCCGCTCGAGAGTAAAACTTTTGGGTGAGAGCAGGAAAATTTCCGGAGAGTTCCGGAAAAGTGGCAGGATGTTGGAAAAATACAAGGAAGGTTAGGTGGGATGAGGAAGGGAGGGGGGTTGTACCAACCCTCCTAAAAAAAGAGGTGGTCTGATTCTGATTTTCCTATTTCATGCCTATATACCCCCCCCCCCTTCACCGCTCGACGGCTCGATTCGATGAGCAAGGACATAGGGCAAGATAGGGGAGGGGGGGGGGCTGTACCAACCTCAAAAAGAGGGGGAGGGTCGTAATGACTCGATCAAAATCCCCAACTAATGATGTGCCCTGTTACTTAGCGCACACCGAGGAGATTGATAAAAGCGATCTACTAATCCTTTTCGATCTAATTCAGGCCGCCTCCTATACCACCGTTACGGCGAAGCAATTTACACTTGGTTTTGGCACCATTGTCTTCGCTTATGGTGGTCATCCCGTATTTCCCACTATTCAGCATGATATGGTCAAACCAAGGCATTTTAGCAAAGCAGTTATCCTAAGCTATATTGGTAAGTCATTAGCAGTCGTTGCTTTTTGATCTTACGATAACTGGTAAACTGAAGCTTACAGCTGATGAAGCCGCAATCACTCGGGACGCTTTCAAGAGGGGTGGGCTAACTCTCCTGCGGCTTCTCCCTGAATCGATAGCTAAACGATTGTCATTGGTAGAGCAAGACACCTGAAGGGGGCCCCGTTTCGCCCCTCCTGCCACCGTCCCGACTGATTGCAATGAGATTGTTATCAGCTATATCTCACAGGGTGGATTAGATGAAATTTTGACCATGAACATTGTATAGCACTAAACACTCTCAATGTCCACGAGCAGCAGCAATGATTTCTGTACTTTCAGTGTTATTTCTCCTCTATAGCCCTGTTGCCCTAACTGGTTACGCTGTATACGGGACTTCCGTATCCGACTCAATCATCTCGTCTATTCAGGTGAGCGTCTTAGCGAAGCTAGTCAGATACAGTGTGACGAAAGTGGAAATACTAACAATTACAGAGGTAGCATGTAAGGGTGTGAGAAGTGATGCAAACTTGATGGCGGCTATAATTACCGGTTGCAGTAAGATGTTTGCCTAAAGACAGCTCCCGTGCTTTTCAATTACGAAACAGTAGCTGATAAGTAATTCTCCGAAGAAGAGAAAAAGCAAGAAGAGTTCTCGAGAACACCATAAACAAGACCGCTCTCTGTCGGTCACACAGTCCTGCGCTCATTGTGCAAACCCTGGCTCACAAATCCCTTTATCACATCTCCCAGCAATGGATATCATCCAATGCAAAAAATGAATACGGAAAACAACAAAAACACGGAAGAAAAAACAAAATAAACTTTTGAGAACTCGGCGTCCGTATATAAGGCTACGGTAGTGTGCATCTTTTAGTGTGTTTAGTGCGTCAAGCTTTTGCAACACTTAAATTTGGTCGCTCGTGATTTTTACGCGTTTTACCTTGCAAGATGGGATGAAGTTGATTGTATGTGCTGCTATTGAATAAAATGTAATAAAGGGAAGGAGAATTATTCATGGACACGAGCGTGGTCACCGAAAAGGACATGAACGCCGATTCATGCCCGCCGCCCCAACAAAAAACAACTGAGCCGCCCCCCGTCAGTGGACATCTAGCAAGTGAGGTGGTCCAGCTGAGCGGGCGTTAAAACTAGAACTTTGAGCGGCTGTAGCTTGCTCCTCGCTCGCTGTGGAGTCGCGAGAGTGGAACAGTCTCTAGCTTGAGGGCTGTACTACTTGCACAAGGAAGGATGACCATGTACTACTTGAGCGCGAGGGCTGTCTTCAACTCCATTCTACCATTCTCTTCCTTCATAGTCATGACCAGTCGGATCGGCCGGCTTCGCCGACCGATTCGGCTGGCCCTCCCTCACATGGAAAACTGGTGGTCGAAAGAAATACTATTTTGAGAATTATCGCACTTTGCCGTTTCACTTCTAGTATATACCCCCCTAACAGTCATCAAAATTTTCCATGCGGCACTGTGTTCATCTGCCATACCATTGCTTAGTTTCAGCTCACTCCCCATTTCGTAGGGTTTTACGGATGCGTTACGAGGGTTTTCGTCCTCGGCATCGTCCACGCTCGTCAACGCTCCGCCCATCAGGGGTGCGCTTCATTAATTTCGTTCGCCAACTGATTGCCTATCATTTGCCACTTCTCCCACTCTCCGAGCTTTTTTGGAACCCAACTACGAATTTTTGAAACTTTCGTGGCAGGCACCGCTTACCTACAGAACGCCCTGCACAGAATGGATTTGTTTCAGTCATTTCGTCCGCGAACTGATTGCCTATCGTTTGCCACTTTTTCCGCTCTCGGGGCTCTTTTGGAACTGAACTGGGAATTTTTGAAAGTCTCGAAGCAAGCACCGCCCATCTGTAGAACACCCCGCTCAAAATGGGTTTGTTTCAGTCATTTCGTCCGCGAACTGATTGTGATTGGCCTATCGTTTGCGCACTTTTTCCCACTCTCGGGGATTTTTTGGAACCGAATACGAATTTTTGAAATATGGCTCACAACTATGCGCACGCGCCGCCACAGTGGGCGGGCTTAGCCTAGTTACGTGTGTTCCCGTACATCCTTGGTCCATGCCCCTACCCATCCCAACCTTGACCCGCCCCTAAGACTGGCTGCTTTCAGGTAGTTCCGAATTTCCGGACAGACAGACAAAAAGACAGACAGACAGACGTCGCCGTTTTATATACAGCAGGATCCCTGTAAAGGGCAAGGCGCGTAATGGTGTCGAACTGGAGGCGCAGCTAAGGCAGCTGTTCCCGCCCAAATTTTCAACTGCTCAGGATTTCCACATTGGCCGAGTACGGCCGTACCAACAGGGCTCCATTATGCGCCCCGTCGCTTTCCTTAATCATTGGCGAAATCGCTCCATCGTCGGGGTGGGGGTGGGTTTGGCGTGACGCGCATCTTCTCCACCAATTGTGATCGCCTGGCGTGCTTCTACAATTGATGAAGAATCGTACTGGCGCCACACTGAACTCTGCCCTGACATGCCCCTGCTCCGCATGTCAGGAGTTAGGGTACTGAAGACAGTGCCTGTGTTCGGTCTAAAGGATAACAGCCCATGATACTGGTCATCGACTTTGAATATACTGACTATTCTTCGAAGAACGTCTTTCTCGATCGACTCTTTTTAAAAGTGTTTTTCAGACTCCTGTCTTACGTCTTCTCATCAGTATTCTTATCACATTACATGTATTATTTTCAATTCTAATTATTATCAATCCACGTGCATCAAGGTGTTGAAGAGCATGTCGGCGTTAAGCACGGTGAGTGGGACTACTACTTAATACCTTTCCATTCTCAACTGATATTGGGAGTAGTTTCGCTGCATAAGTTTTAGCTCCATATATTATTAGGGTGTCCACAAAAGTTCTTGGCCTTTCGTTTTTTTAGAGCTGGTAAAGATATCTCACCAAGTTGAACTTACCGGTCCATGATATAATCTCCATGCATACCCACTACTTTCGCCACACGATCGGGTAGAGAGGCCAACTCCATCCTCCCAAAAACTGGCCGGCCGCGACTCGGCCCAGTCCTCGATCACGTCCTCGAGGTCGCGCTCGTTCTTCAGCTGTTTTCGTCCAAGAAAATTTTGCATGAACCGGAAGATGTGGTAATCGCATGGACTAATGTCCGGGCTATACGGTGGATGCGTTGAACGTCTTGATGCCAGCCTGTCCAGGACGGCCTGAGTATCTCTCGTTTGTGGGGGCGCGCGTGTGTCCAGAGCACCACCGGATTTGCAAGTTTCTGGACAAGGCGGCAGCTTTCACCTTGACCTCCTG
This sequence comes from Cooperia oncophora, assembly GCA_036418165.1. Classification (NCBI taxonomy): domain Eukaryota; kingdom Metazoa; phylum Nematoda; class Chromadorea; order Rhabditida; family Trichostrongylidae; genus Cooperia; species Cooperia oncophora. The sequence goes on from MU912411.1 coordinate 15,116, forward strand.
TAATTCTTTAAGAGAGGGTCTCTGCGTCACTGTGGCATTGTTGAGGTAGGGTGCTATAGTGGACGACGCGCGTGACGAGAGAACCGAAACTCGGCATATTTCGATGCATAGTTTTCATTGGTGAGGCGAGTCCACCATTTTGACATCCAGTTCTTAGAAGGGTTATTACCAAACTGCTGACGCATCCTGGTCGTGGCCTGACGTCTGGAATGCCCAGGTTGTAGTAGTCCAGCAAACATCGGCGGTGGTGGTGACTATCACTCATCTTCACCTGCTTTATTGTGGGAAGAGCAGGAAAGGAAATTTAGAGCTAGCTAGTCAGAAGATAGCCCATCGCGAGTACTTTCAGTATTGCGAAATCTTATGTAAAATCACAACCGCGTTGCGTAACGCGACGCTGTTTACAAATGGCCAACGAACTTTGTGGACACCCTAATAATATATTTGAGAGGTTCGTTGTGAGAGAAGTATATGGTCTCGAAGGAGCTGGAACCGCGTACTTTTTCTTTTTCAGAGTCCAGTGAGCCTGACACTTTGTTTGTTGTAGTATTAAATTGTCCGAGAAGTTCTCAGCGCTTTGAAGTGTTTCACTTTGAACGATCATAACTTTCTTAGCGCTCATCGATTTAACCGAATATAGTACCGGTTCGAATCAGCATACTTTTGACAACGTGACACCATTCGATAAATATCCACCAAAGAAACTGGGCGGTAGAGAATACACGAAAGTCCATGTAGGCCTTTTTGTCTGGTCCTGATTGATGAAGTATTTTCCAGCAGGAAGTTCTGAAAATGTTTTGAAAAATTGATAGTCCGGTAAGTGAAAGTTCTGGAGAACATGGCGGGTGAGGTAGAACTTCAACCCCCAATCCGTTCAATTAATGGATAGTGATTTGTGAAATGAGTGGAGCGACGTTGTCATGCAAAAGAATCGGACCCTTTCTGTTGAGAAGTGCTGGCTGCCTGACGCAATTTTCGGTACATTCCGTCGATTTCTTCACAGTAGGACTCTGCTGTGATGGTTTGGCTTGGTGACAAAAGTTATAGTGGGGTCACACCACCGATGACCGCCACACTGTGACCATAATATTTTTTCGTGAGTATTCGGCTTTGAGATTGCATCGGTGGTTCTTCGGCATCCAAACCACTATCCGGACCGGTCTCCTGTTATCATACATGATCCACTTTTCATCACAGGTGACAATTCGGTTCAAAAACGGGTTGTTTCTGCTGCGCAATAAGCAGTGAAGAAGAAACCTCGAGACGTGCCAATTTCTGCTGGTCACATCAAACTGTGGGGCACCCAGCTTGTGAAGTTTTTTTTTCAACCTTCCCACTGCGTTTCAGACATCCACAACAGTGGATGGTCTGAAGTTGAGTTTTGCCAATGGCCTAGCTTTTCTGCGATCTCTAGAACCTCTTTGGGATGGGTCAGCCATCACAAACCCCTTCAAATCCTCGTCAGGTATTGCTTATTTTCGACCGCTACGAAGTTCATCTTCAGGGCCGAGATCTCCAGAACGAAATTTGTCGAACCATTGTCGCACGGTGCTTTCTCCAACACTATCAGGCCCCAAACTGGTCATTTGGTCGAGCTGTCTCGACTGCGGATTGACACAATCTGTAGTTGAAGAAGAATATCGTCCAAAGTTGCTCTTTTGACATGCTTGAAAAACTCTTGAAAAAAGGGGGTTTGTCAAGCGATGGTGAAACGGCAATCATACCATCAGATAGCGCAAAAATTCTCTTCAAGATGTGCTACTGAGACGCAAAGGAGAATGAGTTTTTAATCATCAGTGATGTACAAAAATAGTAACACAAAATGCTGAAAACCTCCCGACAAACTGATAGCATGCGCGAGCTGGGGCGTTGCGTGCCACGTAGCGCTTGCAAATGACGAGTTTCAATGCCGTAAATGGCGACAGTGGGCAATGTGTAACCGAAAATAGCCATAAATGTCGACGACCTCGGGAGACGGTAAAGAGGATCGTAATTTGGCCGCACCGCCACGCGCGGCGATGGGCGCGACGTTTTCATAACTCGTTTTAACCTGTCGAATGGAGCACCGTACTTCATGTAGACCCCGTCATCGTAGACAGTCCTTACTGTTTTCGGTCCTTAATTGCATGTTGTCGCCATCTACTACTTGGAACCTTCGTCCTTTGCAGACAAGACGTCGCACGCGACGCCCAGCAGCGCGGCGAATTTCGATCCTCTTGTCACATACCCGACGATGTCAACGTCTACGTAAAATTCAACCCTCTAAGCGACAGACTAACGCAATTTAAGAAAACGTCGCACAGATCGCGCCCAGCGATGGAGCTACAGATTACGATTGTCTTGCCTTCTCCCTTTCTTGCTGAGACTTCGGCTAACCCTACTCAGTTTGTGATGGTACCCTTGCAACAGCTAGCAGACAGCTGAACATGATTCTCGTCCCATTTCGTTAAAATTCAAATTTTCCTGTCCCGTCATGGGACAGGAAAATTTGAATTTTAACGAAATGGGGCGAGAATCATATGAAAACCTTATAGTGGTCTAGTAATCTATCCTTGTTGTTCGCAGAATGGAAGTGAGAATGCATTTACATTATAAGCCCCGTCTTCCTCTTGTTCGGATTTCGTACGGAAATCGCTTTCGCATGCAGTCATGATCCCCGCAAGAGATAGGGCGTGACGCGACGCGGACTGGAGCACTGCCAGGGCGCCCTGTCTCGCCAGTGATACTATTCTGAGGTCGCTACCTTTGGTAGGAACTCTGTACTGGCTGCGATCCATTATACGCCCCTGTCACGCGCCCTAACGTGTGTAGGGATCATGACGCGGTACAAACTCCTTCATAAATTACCTCTCCTTACTGACGAACAGGAGGAAGCCAGTTATCACTTTGTCCAATTGTACTTACAGTAGGCAAGTCCAAATTCGGCGCTATTTACCCATTACAGGTACTCTTCGGAAGTCAGGAGGCGAGCGCCTGTAGTTTGAGCCCCGAACGTATTTGCGCCGTTCTGATGTAATATTCATTCTCTCATTCTCGCCGTTCTGATGAAATATGCATTCTCACATAGTCAAACCACCCCTGGTGACAACCTTCTAGCGAACTATAGTCCTGTGACGAATTTCAATGAAAATCGACATCAGTCTTGAGGAGTGGAATCGTCAAGCGCTACCAGTACTCAAAACTCTCGTCTCCCCATTGAAAATTAGTTCAGCAGTGTTCGTCGTGATGAATTACTCTAGTAGAAGTACATCGCTTTCGTTCCTAGCTTAGCATTCATAAGGAAGAAGCTGCGGAATAAAGGTAAGTACCAATCACGTGTAGAAGTACAGTCACAGTGAAAGCTACAGCCAAAAGTAAGAACACAATCGTGATCACCAGAGCTATCAGGAGAATCGTAAAGCAAGTCTTTCTGGTCCTCTTTGTAGACCCTTCCGATGCTCAACGCTTTGCGCCCGATGGTTTTCTATTTCCACCTCTGTTCTGGACTGCCGCTGATCCTCCAGCTGGTGGTGGCGGCGGCGGCGGCTGTGCTCCACCTTGAGGTAGGGGAGCGAAATAGTCGCTTTCCATTTCAGCCTCCTAAGGGGAAGCCCATCAGCGAACTAGGAAGGCAGCTATCTCCTCTTGTGACTAACAACGGAATGAACAACGAAATTAGAGGTTAATAAGAATGACTCCACTCTTCAACAACTTCAACTTCATTCTTATTAACCTCTAATGTTGCCGAACACATTTTATTAATGAAATTTCTAGAATTTGGCATTGGACGCTTTCTTGTTCGAACGGCCGTCCTATTTCTCACAACATCCGTTGCATCTCTGCTACCGAATTTCGGGGTTTTCCTTGATCTGGTGAGTTTCGAAGTTATGTGTCTTATTTGCTCTTAAGATAGATTCCGTGACAGTCAGATGGGCGGGAAACTGGAAGAAGATGAGGGAGGGAGAGAGCGTGGAAGGCATTTGGTGAATCTCTCCGTCCGCCTATCCGTCCATCCGTCTATCGCGTCACGTGTCTTTAATGATTTCAAAGGAAAGGTCCGCAAGGTCGAGCGACAAGGGCGCCCATGCCGTCGTTCCCCATTGGCACGACCGACCTTCGTTGATTCCTCCCACCGCTTAACCACCCACTATAACCGAAGACCCAACAAACAACGTGGCAGGGCACTGCTGCAAGGGCTCATCTGCGGCATCCATATCAACCACAAACCCCTGTCAAGTGATCTCGCCCGATCACATCCTCTGCTCGCCCTCTGCTCGGTCGAATGTGCTCGCCAGAGGGTTCTATTTAGAGCACTGACGACTATGGCACAAATAGCCATCGAGCTGAGTGGTCAAAAAGTGGCCTCGGTAGCGTAATAGGAAACGCAACTGCCCGGTAAGCAGGAGATGCGGGTTCGGATCCTGTCCGACTTTTGCCCATAACTGAGCATTCTTGTGATAGCTTTCGTAACTGCGTACTGCGACGTCAAACAGCAGTCAACAAACAATAACAACATGAAACTATTTTTTCTGTTTTCTCCCTTCCACCAGGACGTTCTCGGCATTTCGGCATCCTTATTTGCGCCCCCTCTACGCAACAGAGTATCTTATCGCAAGGCTTGCTTTTAATGCGATGACTCGGCATGACGAGCGCAGTGACGAACTCTGGTGAATGTTCCACAACCCAGTGAACCATAAACCCTTCATCGTGAGCATAGACTTCATATCCAGGAAACATTGAGGGCGTGGCTGCGGGCTTTGGTTGAACGTGGTGGCGGCTATGCATTTGGGGATATGCATTTACATATAGCCGTCTTAGGACAAATGTACTCGTTTCTTCGTCTTCTACGAGACAGGAGGACAAAACGTATCCGCTGTCATTCTTCACACACCTTGTCGCAACCGCTGCGGTATGTGACAAGACAATCATAAATCGCGGCGTCGCGTGCGACGTCGCGCCCCCATATGGCTGTCTTTACAGGTCGTAGTCGGCCACTAAAGTATGTATAGTCAAAAATAGCCACGATTGTCCACGATGTCGTTCACATGAAATTCGGTGTTCCAGTCCACGGGCTCACGCAAACTAGAAGAAAGCCGCGCCCAACGCCGCGCGCGGCTCGAGTTACGACTGTCTTGACCGTCTTGCCGACTGCTGAGTCGAGCAGCTGTCTTGACACCGTGTACACTCTTACTACAATTAAGAAACAGACAGAAGACTGGAATTATTTTGAGATGGAAATCGAGTCTAGAAATTTCCGTTTTTCAACTCCACTGTCCTGTTTTAGCTCCTTTATGACGAACTGGCTAGTGAATAAAAATTTCTCCATCATTCCAGGTGGGGAGCACATCGATGACTGCCCTTACGTTGGTTTTTCCGGGGCTATTTTCTCTTTATCTCGAAGCAGCCGAAAAACTACGAGAGGAAGCACCACGAATAAGTGGCTCATGTGATGAGGACGACAACACCATTCCAACTTTAAAACAGTTCGTGCCACTCACTTTTCAGTCTTCTCGACAATACCTTTCCATGGCTACATGAAAAGATAGCCAATGGCAGTAGCACTCGAAATCCCTGAGATCGGGTAGGCGTGGCTGCGTACTTGATTTTAAAATGGCGGCGGCCCAGGTTTTCGTGAGATATTGTCATTTCGGAGTTCGGATTCGGAGTTTCGGATTTATCGTGTCCCCATCTAACACACAACAAGATAGCAGTTGTTTCAATTAAAGTATGCCACGAGAAATCCGTCCTATGCCATGCTTAAAAGCCACGCCTACTCCGTGTCAGGGATAAGGACTACTTAGAGTAGAGTAGTATACTTCCCACTTTTGATGTGATTTCACATGAGCACTATATATTCAGGATTATGACAAAGACGAGCAAATTGCGTTTGATGGTTGAGGCTTTTGTAATTGGTAAGTTATTTCACGAGTATGTCTGTTGTTTCTTCATTCTGTAATTTCTTTGCGCTTTACCACTCAACACTTCAATATCCGGCTCACGCCGAAGATCCTCTTTTCCTGGCCCTTTCGGCCCGATATTTTCCCGGTCTCGATCAAGTTCATAGATGAGAGATGGAGGCTAGGCATTGACTGTTTATTTCAACACAATGAGGGGAAGCATGCGCTGCGAAGCTGCGCCACAGAAGGGCAAGCGCCGACGCCAGCTGGCAATCTGACTTTCGGCATATGTTTCCGTCAGTCGGTACTGATTGAAAAGAAGCGATAATGAGGGTCAATAAGAGATACAAATAATTTATCCTGGTGTGCCATGAAATCGACATGAGTCCTTTTCCTTTTTCCGCCTACAACAAGAAAAGTTCCTTCCCCAGTGGACAACCCACCCATCTCTCCCCTGCTTTTCCCCATTTTACCCATCTCTCCTTTGCTTACTTTCACTCACTTTTCCCTGTTCTCTTTGCTCCGAAATCGATCTAGGAATTTTTGACTTTAGCTTCGCCCAGTCGGCGTACGCCCCGCTCACAGCGTGTACTTCTCCTTCATCTTCCACTGACCCATCACTATCATCTACCCCCCTTTCCTTGATTACTAGGCTTTCTTGAGAAAAAAAAATTGAGTTAGGAAAAATTGCTTAACCTCTGGGTCATTTCTCTAGCAACTCCGTGAATGTATCTTCAAATGTGGTGAGAAGGTATCATTGTCGTAATCACCAAAACGGTAATCACACTGAATAAAAATGAGAATACGTCCGCAGACACACTATCTCCTGAACCTGGGATGGGCGTGGCCGCAGACATTATTTGAACGAGCCGTTGGCTGCCTTTAGTGGAATTACCATTTTGGGGGTGCTATAATCGTGTCGACGTAGGGCGCAAGAAAGGAGGAACTTTGTCCCGATTGGACGCGTCCCTTGAGAAGTGCCTCCTGCGACAGTTCAGATGAAATACTCAGCCACACCTACTCCTTCTCTGGGATATGGAGTATACGTTCACCACAGTAACTTGCTAACTACTATATATTTCTCTTTTGTTTAGGCGGTGGTGTGACATTCGGTGTGATTTCAACGATAAACGCACTAGAACAAGCCTCACGATCTCCATTGGCTAGTCCATGTTTTATGCAACTGTTCTCAAATCACTCAACTTCAAGCTCATCTATATCTACATTTTATTGTTGTGGAATGTATAGAAATATCAGCTCTAATAATTGGATTTCATGTGACGCATAAGTTATCAAAAATAAATTGTGAATTATAAGGAAAATATCATTTTACCATTTGTTGTTATGTTTTTGAAAAGCAGCTTTCTCTTTAGGTTTTTTACGGAGCACTTCAATAAACCAATATGCTTAATGAAAAGCAGAACATTTCTTTGTATGCTGCGTAATATCGTACAAGTTTCACAACAGCAAGACTTCCAAGGGAAACACTTCAGACATTCCCCTGATCTTTCTGATTTTGTGGAAATCGGTCACTGGATGCCAGGGAACGGTTACGACAGTGTTCTTCTCGTGGATCCCCGATTATTGGGTATATCATTTTTTGAGCTGGGGCTCAATGCTAAAAATATCGTAGGGCGAACCTTGCGGCCATTATTTATTTGATTTATTAGGTATGGCGGTGAAAGTTCTGTCACAATTTGTAAACTAGGCTTTTTTTATTAGAGAGGGAGTGTAGGATAAAATGTTACAGCAATGCTTTTACTGCGGGTCCTTGCCAGTGTCTGAGTACTTCATGGGATGCCATCGCTTGAACAATGCAGGGCAGACACGAGCAAAGTGGACGCCATCTCAACTTCGACTTTGAACTTGAGGGTTATGAAGATTTTCTTGTCACATAACGCACTGATTAGGGAAGGCAATTTGCTATTAGAAGGCTCGATTGTCTGTGCTACACAATTGCAAGGGGAGAGAGATCAAGCTCCATTGCATGAGTACGGGCTCGACTTTTTTGGACCAAGCGTTGCACTATCTTGGTTGAGGGCGGTCGTGTTGCGACAAATTTTTCCCTCTGATCCACGGATACAACCTTAGATCTCGTAGCTGCTTTGGTACTGCCTTTGACCAGAAAACAAACTTCTTATCCACCAGTTTTCCACCCATAGCTCCTCAAGCTGAGTTGCCAGGTAACCAAACCTCACTTCGTCATCTCGTAGGCTCTAGGCTCCCGCTCTTGAAGTGGTCACTGTTCGTGGTAAGCGTTGCTCTAATGATTGGGGGCATCGGTGCTTATTAGCTTCATCAATGTGGCATCTGCAGCGAACACGCTGGCGTCAGGGTATGGTAGGTGTGAAATAGTTTGTGGAAGTTGTTGGATTCCGGGGGCTGGTGGTTAGGGGATAAAAATCCTTGTGCATATTGCAGAAGAGAGAGCAAGCAGGCAAGCGACTGCGTACTACAGAGAGAGACCAATCCTTGTTGTACAAGGCTTAACATCACCGGTTTACCACTCTTGCTAATGAAGCAAGTAATTTTGAGTTCGGAAAAGGGGAGTGACAGAACTTCCCGCCATTCTATATTATTTATTCTGTAGACATTTTGAAGAACATGTGAGTAGAAATAGGAGAAATACAACTTCTGATCAAGCTGGAAGACAAAAAAAATTAAACAAACACATTTAATACGTCCCTTAAAGGTTTACAAATATTTGTGACGGAAATATTCGCCGGAAAAGGTTATTTGAAGCCTGAGCAACTCTATTACAGTAAAGATCTATAGGGATGGTCTGTCTAGGTCGGAAGTGGCCGTTTCGTAATGAGACCTAGACCACTAGACGTATTTTCAGACGTGATTTCAAATCTGCATTTCCAAAATTGCAAAGCGATTCTGTGACGAGTTATGACGGCGTCGGTTTGACTGGAAGCGGCGCGGGGGTGTCGGCCCAGTTGCCAGCAGTGCGGGCATGAGTAACGATGCAGCGCCTCGTCAAACGGCGGGGTGGCACAGAGGTAAGAGTCTACGGGTTCATGGGACACGATGAAGGTTCGGATCCCGAGAGTGTGGCTTTGCTTTTGCATTTCCGTGGGAGGACGTCCTACGATCCTGATAAGCACTTCAAGCTGGGGTTGAGGTGAGCCACATTTTTCAACTGGGGCTGGCGTGATCAGGTTGATATTACATCTTGTAGTTTCATGGGAATTACATTCTTCAAATCATTACCACGATCAAATTAATGCTATGCAAAAAAATGACTCCTTCACCTCATGAGCAAATATGATACCCTAATACAAAGTGGTCAAAACAGGAGAAGTTGCCTCACAATGAGAACACGAATAAAAAGAGAGCAGTGCTTGCCACGTCATTTCGCAGCTTAGGACTGATCCGGAACAATCTGCATCTATTCCATTAAGATTGTAGATCACAACTGATCGCACCCAGCCCCAGATTGAAAAATGTGGGTCACATCAACGCTGAAAGTTGTTAGCATAGTCGTTAGGAACGTCCTGCCACGGAATGCAAAACGAACCACAGTCTCGTCGGATCGAACCTTTCATCATGTGCCCTATGAACCTAGGACATCTTTACCTCTGTGCCACCGCCGCGTTTGGATGATTGCGCTGCATTGCCGCGTTACTCAGGCCCGCTGGCTGGCAACTGCCGCCGACCCCGCGCCGCTTCAGCCAAACGACCCGTCATAACTCCGTTCACAGAATCGCTTTGGCAAATTTGGAATGCAGATTTGAACAATCAGCGTCTGAAAATACGTCTAGTGGTCTAGGTCTCATTTCAAAGCGGCCACTTCGACTGACGACCGATCCCTAGGTTAGTTCATGACGTCACCCACAGGCAGGAGTTTGTCAGGAGGGTAGCGGAAAAAAAAAAACAAAAAAAAAAAAGAAAAAAAAAAAAAAAAAAAAAAAAAAAAAAAAAACAAAAAAGTGAGCCCGCCTCCTGTTTCCTTGCTCCGTCACAGCGTGATCGTTTTTAGGGACAGAACAACTGTTGGCGGGCATGCTTTGGAGGGCGGCATTTTATGCTTTCGGGTTACGGTTGAATGTCATAGTGACATTTCGGATGCGATTTGGCCAATACAGTCCCGGACAAAATTGGTTCCAATTAATGGACTATGGACTACAGGAGTGAAACCAATCCGACGGCTCTCACGTGAGCTTTCTGTTTTCCCTTTTTTAGTTCCCATCTATTCGTGCTCCCGTTCTAATTAGAGGCGGACGTAATGTAGCGGCACGTGTCACGATCATCACGCGCGCCAGCAGGGTACACTCGAAATCTCTGAGATGCGGTGGGCGTGGCTGCGTACTTCAACTAAACACAGTGGTGACTATGCTTTCGGTGAGATATTTTCTTTTTGAGACCATTGTGGTCATCTCATTGTTCACCAAAAAGCAATATGACAGTTGTCTCAAGTTGAAATACTTCACGAGTAACCGAACCTATGCCATGTCCAGATGCACGCCTACATCATCTCGGGAATAAGGAGTGTTGATCCTGGATCGCTCGCGCCTAGGCCGGCCAGGCCTCCTACAATGCGGGAACGGAGAATCGGTTTCAGATTCGTCAGCAAAGATGAGAACACTGACTTGTACATCGACTGGCCCTGTTAGTCATTGTATAGGCATTCGATGAGTCATTTCGATTCTGAACAGAAGAAAAATGCGGGGAGGGGGGAGGTTGATGACGGGGTTGATGAACGAGGAGAGTTTTATAATTTTTCTTCAATGGTTCTGGCGAAGACTTTATCCTTTACCTTATCCTTTGATTTCGGTCTATATTTTAAACCCTCATTTGGCTTGGCACTGCTAAGTAGTACTCTGGTAACTTCACAGCATTCGCCTGCAAATCACATGGATTCAGTCCCATTCACCAGTGACAGCAATGAGTCAGCAGATGTGCTTAGTCAGCGTGGCAGGGCAGCGGAACTATTCAGTTGATTGACACTTCAGCCTAAATCTCTTATCAGATATGACGATTCTTCCGTTTCCTTTTTCTTGCCATTAGACTGAAGACCAGCTGCTATCACCTTATTCTTCTGTAAACAATAGCAAAATTGACTTTTTTGGTAAGAGTCCAAGACAAGCCAGTTAGATGATTTCATTGTCTCTAGACATGTGCCATGGGATATCTTAGCAAGCCATTTCCCGCATGCCCAGTGGGGTGAGAAGACGCATTATTTACCTTATTCAGGGCTCACCACTTCCTAATTAAACGGGTTAGTGCTGATGTACTTTTGCTCCATTCCACATTCTCCTCGTTAGCATCTTGACTTTCTCATTTGGATTTCCAATCACCATGGTGAACGCGGGCGCTCTACTCTTCTCGTTTTCTTTGTTATTCGCAGAAACCAAGCCTTCAACACATCTCACAATCGGCTTGGCAACTATTCCTCGAGGCCGTTCTCAGCGATTCTCACATAATTATCCATCACTTATTGTCTAATATTCAGGGCTCCTTGTTTCTAGCTGGTCTACAAGTGCTCAGAATTTCGCTGGAGACCGTTTCCTCATAGGTTACAGGTTAGAAAGTCCATGGGTAATTCTAATGCACCTGACGAGTCTACCATATAATCTGCTGTGTGTGTGTGTCTGTCACGATCCATAGCGCCCCACTCAGTAGTACTAGTTGTAAGTTGGTCAAGGGGTTATCATAGAGACTGTGCCGTGAACGTTAAAGGCAAAGCCCGCGACCACAGACTGTGGGTAACGGAACCCACATAGGAACAAAGAAGGGCTTGGTATCTGATTAGCGGAGAAAAGCAGCGGAAAAACAGCCGAGAATGCCCTAAGTAGGATTCATATCGACCCAACTTGTACAAGCATGCAATGAAGAAAACGCATGTTTGTACGAATTTCCACTCGTCGTTGTCATAAAGATATCAGCTCTTTTATCTTATCACCTCACTCTCACCATTCGGAATGGAGAGAGATATATAGTGGCTACTAGCTAGTAGCTAGCAGCCGGTGGAGGTCGGCATGGGCCTAAGAGGCGCCAATGGGCCTAATTGGTTAGCTTAAAGCGGAATTCTTGCCGATTTTCACTTCCTAAAGGTAGCGCAGCCTCCGCAAACTCCTTCCGGATCGTCTGACACATTTGAAAGGTCATAGCCTTATTTTATCGCGGAAAGTGCCTTTAGCCACGTTCATACTTTGCTTCAGCGTCCACTAGCACTTCGACCGGTTCGTTTTTGCCCTGCACCGAGGAAAATCTGTTTGTTTAAAAAATTTTGGTTTTCCTATAATCGCAGAGCTTTTTCATATCTCCGCGGACGCGAGCGAGGGAAACGGAGGCAGTGTCCGACTCATGGTCAGAAAAGCATCGACGTTTTGTCGAGGCCTCCAGTGCTCTCTCAGGCTGCGTTCATACTTTTTCGGCAGCATCCACTAGCGACCGGTAGCGTCCATTAGCATTTCGAGCGGTGGCAGCGTCAGCGACTGGTAAAATATAGCTATCGATCTAGCGCCTACCAGCATGTACCAGCGTCTTTCACCATCCGGGAGAGGATCGGAGGGGTCTACGAACAACTTGAACTCAATCCCTTTGAGCGCGTCGATCTTCTCTTTTTCTCTGCACTCTCTCGTCCGCATGCACTCCATGGCCGTTGTACCTAGCTCACTCCAGTTTTTCCACCAATATAAGTAGCTCACCCACCCCAGAGTCCCCTCCACTCGAAAAGCCCGCTTCCTGGCTCGCCATACCTTTTTTGTACATTTCGATGCTTTGGCAGGCGCTGCCCTCTATCCGTCTGCGTCACAGGGTTTCGTAAGGCTGCGTTTATATTTTGCGGCAGCGTAGCGTAGCGCTTCCAGTGTACGCCAGCGGCAGTGTCGGGGAAAGGAGATATCGATCTAGCGTTCCCAGCGTCACCAGCGTACGCTAGCGTAAGCTAACGTAGCGAGGGCAGGAGAAGCATAGCTATCAATCTAGCGCTCCCAGCGTTTCACGAGCGTTTCACTAGCGTTTCGCTAGCGTTTGCAGAGAGTATAGAAGAGTAGGAGAGTACAAAATACTCTCCCACTCTTCGATACTCTCTAGCGTAGGAGAGCATTTTGTACTCTTCTACTCTTCTATATATGGTGTCTATGACAATTATAACCATGACTGCGTTCACCGAGCGTTAACCCAATCTGTATGTAACATGATGAGGTGGGCTACTGCTTGGGGTATACCAGTTGATTTTATGAAAACTTCTGTACTTCACATAGGAAAACAATAGTTGTACCGTACACCGTCGACGGCATCTCCACAAGTGTTTCGAGAGAAGTTCGCAATCTTGGGATGCTCGTGAATTCCACTTTGGATTTCTCGCATCACACTGATACTATTGTTCGCAAAGCTCTTGTGATCCTCCTTGCTATCCTGAGAAATATCCGAGTAAACGACTCTTCAATTCTACTGAAGCTTTATAAAGCATACTCATCCCCATTCTCGAATACGGTTCGCAAATATGGAGCCCTCACACTAAGAAGCTCCAGGCGAAAATCGCAAAGGTGCAGCAAACTTTCACGAGGGTTTTGATGTATCGTTGTTTTCCCGATCCTGAGTATCCGCATAGTATGCCTAGCTATCAGGAGCGCCTGCACATTTTCAACCTCAAATCACTGATGCATAGAAGGGTGTTTAAGGATATTATGTTTTGTTTCAAGATGCTGAAAGGAGAGCTTAGGTTGAAACCCAGTAAATACTGGGTGTTCAGACCGACAAGTGGTCGCACCTCTTCGTTGCCCTTACAATGTCCTAAACTGTGCAAGGGCCACCGAACCAGAGTTTTCAACTCACTGTTTTTCCGTGGAGCGAGGTATCTCCAGTTACTTCCATCAGACCTGCTGGAGGCGCCTAACACCTACACGTTCAGAAAGAGACTAAAGAAGGTCGATTTGATGACCTTGCTGAACATTCAGGATTCTTGAATCCAGTAGTTTAGTGAAGTCTTTCCTCGGTTGCTTTGTGTTACCGAATTTTGTTTTTATGGTAATTCGTTATTTTTGGTTGTTCTATGTACTCTAAGCCTATCGTTTGCTACTGTCTTAGCTCACCTATGCATGCATGAATAAATAAACTTGATGAATTAGATTGAAATAGCTACACTTCATGACAACGACGATGCGAGTCGGCTTAATTCGCTACAAGCCACCGCTTTCTTCATTGCATGCACGTACAATTGGGAGTCGCATGGAGTTGCTATTCAAGGTATTTAGGAATGGTTTTGTCTTCTTCTCTTCATCCTTTTATTTAGTTACTGGCAATTCCTCGTTCTCATTTGTTGAGCTGGCCAGAGCAACCAAATCCGCTGAAACTTGTATACAGGGCTTATCTGCTTAACAGTCCTGATTACGAATGTGACATCTTGGGCGCTGATTGCAATGGAGGTTCACTACCACTGTCTCTGGGCTCTGGCCTAAGGCTGAGCCTTGCTCTGAAGGCAATCACTCCTTCTACAAGCCGCCTTCGCGCTGGGGTACGCAAGCAGGCTGATGAAGGGTTGTACATAACTGACGCCGTTCCAACGCCCCTCCATAAATACCGCCAGCAGCCAGGAATTTGAGCAAGGACCAACTTGCCAACGCCAATTCCTTCGAGCGTCGATCTTTCCCTTTTTCTTTGCACCTCCTCGTACGGATGCACTCATATAGGCCGTTGTGACTTTGCACCCTTCCAAGCTTTCACCGCCATTGTTAGCTCACTAATCACGGAGTCTCCTCCCCTTAACAAAAGCCCGTTTTCTTGCTCGGCAAATGTTTCTTGCACCGCTTCTCTTGATACTTCTCCCAGTTTACTTTTTGGGCCGTTTCGTTCAGCGTTTATGGTCTGTGGAAAAAGATTGATGCCGCTGCGTATTGAGGACGCCGCGACACAAGGTCGTGACGTCTACACTTGTCTGTTAACAGGGGGAGACGATCCCTCACGGAATATCGGCATCTTCCCTCGGCTGTTATGTTGATTAGCAGAAAGCGTGAGCCACACTCATCCCCGCCCTCTAAAGCCTTTCTTCTTCATTGTTATCAAGTCTGAAACCCACTGGCGCTTCCCAACGTTACGTGCCTTCCTAACTACTCCACTTTCATACTGTCCGGCTCGCGGCTCACACAGAGCCTTTGCGTGGTGACTCCCTCTACTGATGCGCCTCCGGAGTGTTAAGGACGTTTTGTTTGGCCTCTTGGTCGATACCTGAGCATCTCCGTTCTCCAGAACGAGTCATTGCTCTTTCTTCAATGGAATTCACACGATTCCCTTCGAAGTCAGTTACTTCAGCGTTGACGACCCTAGTCTTCAATTTGGGTATTGCCTTCCTAGACTCTGTTTTCCGAATAGGCCTTCCTAGACTTTTTACTTCGGTAGTCATTCTCTTGGTGTCTTATTTGAGCACCAGCTCTATTTGACCATTTTGAAGGTTCTGGTGTGTTTTTGTTTTTATTTACTGCAGAGTGACGAGATTGAAATTTTGACAACTAGGACGAGAGAAGTGAAAGGCATGGCTGCCGCCCCGAAAACGGTGATCAGGCTCTGGGTCGCCAACGAATTGCCTTCCGGAGTGAGGGGCATTTTTCATCAGAGATTGAGAAGATAGCGTCACCAAAACTGAGAGTAAACATCTTGATATGAAGGGAAACAAGAATAATATTAGGCCACGGAGCGCTACCTTTTTTTGTGGAGGGGCAAATGGCATCCCAGGAACTGTTCGGACGTCATGCTAGACGGACGGTTCCCGGCCGATGCCACCTGTTTAACCTATGGTTTAGACTGGCTTTTTCTTCGCATTCGGCTTACAGAACAATTGCTGGTGACTTCGACGTTCATTGTTGTCATCCCGCTTAAGACCATAGTCGTAGACTCAATCATAACCCTCTGCCTTGAGTCACGTCTTGTTGTTCGTTCGTTCGTGATCGCTCCGCTGCCTACGGTCGCAGACTAAAGGCCAAGCGCCATTGCTCCCCGCTGCTCCGTAGGCCCTTTTCGAACATCGTGATGAGTCACGATAGTAGTGTGACTTTTTCAAACATAAGCGAACTGCTAGTTTGAGATACGGACCAAGTTCCTTTGTGGCCTGTGTTATGACCGCCGTTCTTGCAGCTTTAAGTGGTCTTGGCGAAACAGATTGATGCCGACGGTAGTTGGACGCCGGACATCATGTCGTTGCGTCTCCTCTTGCGTTCAAGGACGGGGACGATCTTTCACGATATGGCCAATCTTCCTTCGGCGCTGTCCACCGTTATGTTGATCAGAGAAAGGTGACCAACTCATTAGCCCACTAGGGGCTTTCTTGCTTCTATTCGGTTTGTAAGTCTGAAACCCACTGCCTTCGCCACCTTCACTGCCTTTCCTAACCCGTCCCACTTCATACTGTCCGGGCGACTCACAGATAGAGTGGCCACCTTTGCGTGCCACTCTATCTGTGGACCTCTGCCCGAAGGAACTCCTCCCTTTGATGCGCCCCTCGGAGGATTTTTTTTAATATTCTTCTGAGTTCGTCTGATTTTGTGAGAACGAATAGTTTCTGCCTTCGCACTCTTCACTGCCCTGCATGTCTTGAGCGCGCACTGCCGGGCCTTCCAACAGGCCGAAGGAAATTGCTCCACTCTCGGGCCTCCAGCTTCTCGTAACAGGGCCCGTTGCCTTTTAATATTTTTTGGCCTTGACAAACGGTTGTCTTAGCGAGTCGCTTTTCAGCCAGTTCTTCTTTACTCCTTGTTTTTGCCAGTGCTCATGCCTTTCCTGCTTCTGCTTGACGATCATTGGAATTTCTCGCTTTCACAATCACGCTGCCTGGTCTCCTCTATCTCACGCTCATTATCTTCAAGAGCAACCTTAAGACGACCTTTGCTGCTGGCCTGGCGTGCTTTGGATCTGCGGACTCAGCCTCTATGGTATTCTTATCTGCTGGGGCCTGTTCCTTCTCGCTAAAACACACATATCACAGCTCAAAGACACCGCACGCGCTTAATCAATGTCTGCGGGACCACCTTTGATCAGGGTGAGTGCTGCCGCGCAAGCCAGAGAAAATGTACTTTGCAAAAATATCTGAGGACAGCGCGACGGCTGGCGCGAAAGCCACTTCCGCCTACTGGCCAGGTCACGCCAAACTCTCATTCCTAAGAAACTTTATGGCAGTGCGGCTGCCGGTTGTTAAGTTGCTGCGTTCTCCATTCGAATGGGAAAGTGAGGCGTGATAGCAGGAAAGAGCTAATCAAGCAAGTTTAGAACTCGTCTGACACCGCCCTTTCTACTTAATTGTTGCAAGTTACAGCTAGGTCTGGCATGGAAACTAGCGAGACATGTGCGGGTGGCCTTTTTTTTCCTTTTCACTAGCTGGCTATCACTTGACTGCTGTGACATAAGTTTGGCCGGAACCGGTGCGGTGCTTCATCTATCTGGCTGAATACGGCAGCGCTGCGACTCCAGTTGATGTGTCCCGCTCTTTCTCCCCTCACTGCAAGGCCCTCTATCTTAGCGGCAGACTTACTGAGCATAGCAAATTCCGGTTAAGAATCTCATTCCTAAGTGTGTGGTTTCATAATGAGGGTGGTGCGCAATAAGTTCACCGCAGCACAGCTTGCAGATTAGCTTCCTAATTTTGTTGGCACCGCCAGCCACCAGGCCTCTTCATCAGTAACTGAGCAGCACAGCCAACTAGCTCCTAAGCTGCGTGCTTCCCCTCAGCCTATACCTCATGGTCCTCTTGTGAAGCACTGGCTTTGGGACGGTTTACAGTGAGACTTACTAGACCTGCTATTGAACTCCTCCTCGTCCTTTGTCTGACTGACACTAATGAACGCCTTCTCTCCCTGCAGTAGTCCGTCAGCGATTTTTATAGTCGAGGTTTTCTCCTCAGTGACCTGCTGCTCTTGATAACCTAGAAATGGCAAGTATGAGCATCTTTCACTTCGAATACAAAGATGTGGTATCTTCTGGGAGCTATTTTCGAAGACCTGGAGAATAATACTAGGAATCCTTACCAATCAAACGCAAAATTGGAGGCAGAGTCTACAGCACTACCTTTGCATCAGGGATTCATCCTTGGAAACCTTCCAGACCAACCCATTCAGCCAGCTTGGCTCTTTGGCAAGATAGTGCTCAGCGATGTGGCCGATGCACGGCTGCAGCAGGCGTCGACAGGAAGCTAGTGCAAGACCGAATCATTGCAGCGAAGCCGATACACATCACAGCTGTGCAATTCAGCCAACAGAAATGATTACCCACCGCTCCTTCCAGCTTTTGTTTTTGCTTCTTATCATATTGCGTATCACTTCTTGACACGCTGAAGCCAATTTGCGCCAACAGCACAAACACGTTATCCTTACTGCATATACAATTCCCTTGGTGTGTGTGTGGGTGTGCCTCGTAGTGTGTGCTGTGTGGTTATCGTGTGTGTGTTCGTGTGTGTGTGTGTGCTGTGTGTGTTGTGTGTGTGTTGGTTTAATATTTAATATATCTGTCATTTTCTTGGGTTAATCATTTTTCAGAAATGACCGAAGCTTCTAGTTCGCTGCGGGAAGGTTGCGGCGTATCAGCCAGTTTGATGCGCTGTCACGGCCGTCATAGGCGTTCTCTGCTTCTGGTTGAGTGCTCGTGAATGTCACAAAGGTGATTAGAAACGAGGTAAAGACGAAAGGATGTGATACTATTATTGCCACTTGCGCACTTCAACAAATAAGTGGAGAATGAGCATCTGCCGACCGCCGCAAACGCAGCCGCACTGACACGCCCAGCGTCCGGCAAGCGAACTACACGTATGATTATTCCTCACCAGACCGGTTGGGCTCGATATGGTCGACGCTTTTTACCTTTCAGTGCTACCTCTGCAACATTTGCTACAATGTTTATCAGGAGCGCCAAGTTTATGCTGTTTGTACGTGCCCACGTTGCCCAGTGCCATCTTATTATCCATCAGTGGCTGTTCCGTCCAAACGGACGGTAACTTGAGCTGGCCGCGGTGTCGAAACATACGTACCCAGTAAGCCGAGCTGAGTGACGGGCAGAAAATTTGGCAACGTCTCCAGGTTCTTCTCATGCTTTTGCGCAGCAGGAACGACCTGTTTTTGGGCCGAATTGTCACCTGTGATGTAAAATTGGTCATGTATGATAACAGGAGACGTTCCGGACAGTGATTGGATGCCGACGAACCACCGAGTAATTTTTAAGCCGAACTCTCACGAAAAAAGATTCTGGTCACGGGCTTGGCTGGTCATCGGGGTTGATCCACTATAACTTTTTATCACCAGGTCAAACCATCACAAGCAGAACCCTACTGTGAAGGAATCGGACGAAATGTACCGAAAACTGCGTCAGCTGGCAGTCAGCACTTGTCAACAGAGAGGGTCCGATTCCTTTGCATGACACGCCCGCCCAGCACGTTTCACAAAACTTTCCATAAATTGAACGAATTGGGGGTTGAAGTTCTACATACCACCATATTCTCCAGACCCTTCACCGACCGACCATCACCTTTTTCAAACATTTCAGAAACTTCCCTACTGGAAATACTTCATCAATCTAGGACCAGGCAAAAAAGCCTTCGTGGGGTTTCGTGGATTCTCGTCAATGAATTTACGAATGTTCTCGCATTGGCTAAAAGCTTGGTGCTGATCGAATAGTGCTTACATCGAATGAATCCGATGAGCATTAAGGAAGTTATGATACGTTCAAAGTGCAAACACTCGAAACGCCTGAGGACGTTGCGGATAACCTAATAAAAAGCCAAGAGAAACGGGCCGGTAACAGTCCCTTTTAATCGCATCTCCCAAAGAAAACATAGTAAAAGTTTATTACTAGCATTAGCAGAACTATGCGGTATGTCGTCGCAGAAGGAGGAAATCAAGGCTTTTTCGCCACCAGCCGTGTCCGCGCATCGATGCAGTCGGAAGCGCCATCGATCGCGCTGAACGCCGTGACCGAGGCGCTGCCGTCGCGAAGTCTGGAACCCTTGCCTTACAGCCGATGCGCCCCCAATGGCCATCCAGCCGCGTCGAACGCATCGACTCTCGTCAGCGACCGCTCCCACTGCCCAAATCAGGCCGTGCTTCGAAGATCGCGCGGATTTATGGCGGCTGGTCATTCTTCTGATTTGATGGCAGTCTATTATTGAACTCGAACTTCGCCAATGAAGCTGTTCAGCAACCTTTGGAAGGGAATGAAACAATGAAAACCATAGTTGGAAACTCCGTAATCAAGTAGGGGCAGTGGCAGAGGCGCAGGATGCAGCCGCCTCCCGCTTCTTTGGCTTGACTAATGGTGATCGCGTCAGTGATCTATCTAGAATGAAAACCAGTGTGGACACGGTCTACGAAAAACTCTAAGCCCAAATCCCTATAATGGAGCCCTCTTTCTGTTCTTTCCTCTGCGTTCTCGCCGTCCGACGGCCGTTCTCTGTGACCGCTCAGAGCGTCCACATTTTCAGAATTTCAGGCCGAAAAAGAGAAAAACAATTTTCGTATCATGAGAGCTTGCACTGCGCTTCGTCATGCCAAAAGTGGTGAAATGACCGATTCGAATATTTTACGAGCTTGATTCTCTCGAGAGTGCTGTGAGATTCCCGATTACTGGTAATTTGTTAAAAGGGACAAAGTTGGAATTTTTGAGCTCTGCAGTGTAAATCAGACAGGAAATTGTGTATGCGCTATTCAACAAGTACATCGCGGAAAATTTCCATCGGATTCCTAAAAAGGAGATTATTCATTGATTGTGAAGAAGAGGGCGTCCGACAGGGCGACACCATCTCGCCCAAGCTCTTCAGCGCCTTCTCTCGAGAACGTCATGCGTCAACTATAATCGCTCTTCGCTGACGAGATCCTTTGCGTAACCCAAACATCGAGCAAGCGGAAATGAATTGCTGGCTGAATTCGGACTGCACGTGTGGAAAAATCGATCTAACGGCTGAATCTAACGAAGACGATGTTCATGTAAAAACGGATTCATTCTGATGCCCTATTCACGCTCAACGGAACGGCCCATCTCTGAATGATCTAGCTATGTGTACCTAAGGTGGTGAAATCAATATGATGAATGACCTAGCTCCAGAGCTGAGCATGAGGAAGCGGCGGCTTGGGGAGCCTTCAAGAACATCGAGGGAGTAGCGAAGACGAAGAACACCAAGCTTCGTGGCCACCCCCGCGATTCCGCGGTCCTTCCTGCCTTGACGTACGCCTCAGAGACTGGACTCTACGAAAGCAGGATGAGCATGCGGTCGGTTCATTCAACGCGCCATCGAAAGGGCGATGCCGTTGAGTTCCCGCTACACGCAAGTGAGAGAGGAATCCGGAGCTCCGCACTCCGCCAACGATCGAAGATCAGAGACGCCGCCATTTCAGGTTCGAAGATCGGTGGGCTGGAACTATGCGGTTCAGAGACGACCGCTGACCAGAGCAGTCACCGACTGGATTCCACGGGATGTCAAGCGAACGCCTTGAAGACCGCCTACGCGATGGTCAGACCTTCTTCGTGAAAGTTCTGAACGAACGGTATGAAGTTCATCGTGTCCTCGAGCTGAGAGAGTTCACTAGGCAACTCTTGCACGTTGCAGGGACGATGGAGACGTTACTGGCGCCCGCTCGAGGAGCTCGATGATCAAACGGGAGCACAGGTGATACAGGTGATTTCTCTGGAACGAAAACGCTTAGCTCTGGAGTCATGGAATCTTTTTAACGAAAGCGCTAGCATGTGATCTCCAGGCGAAGTTTCATGCCAACCGAAGTGCCAAGGCAGCTGGGGGAGGGGGCACACGGCAAGGCTAAGTGTGGTGGATTGCAAAACTTTCTCCGTATTCTTTACTCCTCAGCACTCAAATGAATTTGACTCTTGGGTTTGGGAGGCTATCCCTCGCGCCAAATCTCTGGAGTCGATTGCCTACGTGCTCGGTTGGCCCATGAGTAATTGCGTTTTTCTCACACAATTTTCTATATGAAAAGTCAAAACCGTTTTCAATGCCTTCTAGGCTATTCGATAGCGGGCCAATTTTCTGCTCTGTAAGATGCATTTGATTTTCATGCCTTTCTCTTAGTTTCTGTCGATTTTTATTTCTGTGAAATGGAGTGTCCGGCTCGATTTAGAGGAAGTTTTCGACAACAACGTTTTACACGTTTATCTCGGTTCTCACACTGAAGAAGAAGCTCATAAGCTAGCACATATGACCAGGAAAGGTGCTCTTTATGAGAGCTCAAAGTTGGTTTAAGCGACTGGAAACGGGAATTCGAACTTTGGGAATGTGCATTTCATGGGGGCTCTCTTGAGGAGCGACTGTTTACGGAACCTGCCTCCTGAGTACTAACATCCTAACATCAACTAGGGGTGATGCTTGATAGTGAAAGAAGGCTCTATGACTTCTAAAGACTTTATCCTCTGGCATTGATCCCATGACTAAGATGATTAAGTAGGGCTCTCAGTTGGACTCAATAAGACATTAGGTCCGATGCCTTCTCTGTGAGAATTTGATGAGACAAAATTGAAATTTTCGATTCACTTAATCCATTCCAGAGAGACAGAGGCCCCTCGGCCATATACCCAGCAACTGCTATTTTGTGCTGTGCTAGCTTTTTTAGAGCAAAGATTGGCGTCGAAATGCTCAGATTCGACGATCTGACACCTAACACTTGAGCATTCAAATATTAGTGGAAAGAAAAATTCGAGAAAACTAAAAAGACTCATAGCACTAAGAACTATACGCTAAAGTAGTTTAGAACCTAAATGAAGAAACTTTTCATGTTCAGCGCCATATTCGACCAGGAAAACACGCTACTACTTACGAGACGACTGGTAAACTGGCCTTTTTTTTAAAATCTGGTCCTATTCCCAATAGCAAGAGAAGTGAAGATTGATAAATGCCCACTTGAAACTGATCTTTCATATAGTCAGTGCTTGCTGCACCACATCTGTATTAACTATGCTACAGTTCCAGAAAAGCAACAGAAACGATGAGATCGAGCTGGCTTCTGGTGCTTCTGATGAGTTCGAGAAGCTCTCAGCACATTGCCAGAATTTGGATCTTTTACAGATCCCAGCACTTCAGTAGTAGCATTTTCATGCATGGCACTTATCAACATTACGCTGCTGCCAACATCATCCGTGGTGTCCGCGAACAAGCAGACGCAAATGAAATACAAAGAAAAGTCGTTCAAAGAGCGATAAACGGTTTTGAAAGCTTTGTAATTTGGATGTGTTGGTGGTTTAAACTTCGACTCGCTTGCCAAAATCGTGACAAATCTTTCCTCCATCCATAAGAAAAGCCTTAATAACCTTAATCCTATTTACACATTTCAAATACAGAATGTCGGGAAAACTATTAGGTGGTCGCAAAAATAATGACACGCTTTGATTGAATGTTTAGAAAAACACCAAAAATCATTTGATGTTTTTACCCTGATTACTGGAGAATGTTCCTTGGGGTTTCTGCGCATGGGTATACAGGACTTTGTGGAGTTTTCCAAAGCTCAAAAGTCCCTCAGAGATCGAGGTACTTTTCGACCTATTCTCATAGTATGAGTTCCTGTAAGGCCCCACTCAGCCGCAGTCGAGGAAGCTAACACCGACGTAGTCTCAAGGAAGGTTATCGCTTGCCATGGCAGAGGGTAGCTCTTGCATCAGCGATTTATCTGATTCGGAGGTAGGAAATGTATAGGTCGACCACCAGCAACAGAATGCCGGTCGTTACTCAAGCTTCTTGAAGCGGAGCCGAACCACCACTAAGTTGGCAACCTCTCTAGACTCCACCTGATTGACAACGCCATGCTTCTCCGCAATCTCGGTTATCGGTAAATTTTTGTGAAGGATGCCTCATGAATTGGCCAGTCTGACAAGTCCTACCGAATGACCGTGACTAAGTTTTCTTTTCTTTGTACACAGCGAAAGAACTTTGTGGGATCTTGTGGTTTGTTGCGAGTGTTGGAGTCCTTGCGTATATACATGCACATGTCCCTCGCAGGATTTCTCAAACAGGAAAGTAGATTGCTTAGCCAGAATCAGATGTGCATTAAAAATTTCGGTGTGTTATTGGTGGGATTTCAAAGCGGTATCACTGGATACCAGCACCCGTTGTGAGGACTACAGTCCACCTCAATCGACTTCTAAATATGGATGACGTCACGCTTGAACTCATTCAGAAACACTCAATTTTTCTCTACTACTCGGCAATGCGAAGACCGCATGTGGAGATCAGGCTACACCGAAAGATCATGGATTTCGATCAGAGAGATGCGACCGTACCCAGGTTTTTGAAAAAGTTAGCAGCCTCTAATTAATACCTCTTTTCGTCTCTATCGCATCCTTTAAAAAGCGGAAATTCCGAAAATCGACCTCACTTGAGATTGAGGTCCACCCTTCTTTTTATCATAGTTGCGCAGTTCTATGAGAATTGAAATGGGAAGCTGTTTTCGGGATTTCCGCTTTTTAAAGGATGCGATAGAGACGAAAGGAGGTAGGAGGCAAAAGAAGGGCACTAGACCTTAGTCATCAACTCGGTTACTTGTAGATTGGAGATGTCTTTTAGTGACAGAAAATTTAGCCCGAAAATTTGGTCAAAGTGCGCATTACTTTTCGGACAACCTAATAGTAATCGTGGAGCGGAAGAAACTTGTTTTTCACCAAGTTGAGCACAATGCCGCATTCAGCGCTCTTCTGGGAGCTTCTCTTTCTTCAAACGCCATTGCATGATGGTTTCATGGACCGAAAAGCGGATCTAGTTACCCTGCCCCTTTTTCGGCATGCTGAGCTCATTACAAGCACCTCAGACAAAGGCAAAGTGATCTGCTCTCTGCCCATTGGTTATCCAGAGATTGACTTCAACGAACCAAATCCAAATCAAGTGAATACCTGAGTTGCTCTCCTTAAGACGGAGTAGGCGTGACTGCGTACTACAACTGATCTTACCGGTGACTGAGCCTTTAGAAGAGATTTTTTCATCTTGACGTCGCATATCTGCCCAACCCAGAACAAGATGACGGCTGTCTCGGACTGATATATCCTACCAGTATCCTATTCCATGCTATGTTCAGGGCCACGCCTACTTCATCAAAGGGGTAAGGAGTGAAGTGAGTAGAAATAGTACGCAACCTCTTCTTCATAAAAACAGGGGACGCTTATGCGATCCGACTCCGACTCCAAATAGAGACCATTCGGCGGGCGATCTCGTTTCTCTCCCAGTCGCCCCACTGTTTATAGTTTGAAACGCTGTATACAGATCTAAGTGCATGTCACTTGATCAATTCAGACTATGTGAGGATCGTTGCATCCTTGTTCACTGCGGATGCTGTGGGGTGGGTTTGGCACGGCGCTAGCTCGTTTATTCTCCTTTTCTCTTTCGATGGACAACAAGACTGTATACTGTACCATATCGTTTGTGCAAGTCGTTTTCCAGCAATTGATGTCGACAAGTAGGGGGAACGCGCTGGCGCAATAAACGGGCTGGCGCCATATCCAGCTTCACTGACACGCCCTATCATCCGCAGGGAACAAGAGTGTAGTGTGGACCGCAATGAACATTCTCTACAACCTTTGTTGTAAGGTAGGGGTGTCAAAGCGCAAGGCTGGTTGAGTGGCTGCATTTGAGAGCAAGTAAGTCCGCATGTCCTATGCTTCATGTTGTTCTACCAAATGCTCTGGAGTGTGGAGCTTACGGTTAGCGTGTCCAGCGGCATCGCGGGCACAAGCAAGTATTACCTAGCTAGCTGACTACACGGACATAGAACTAGTCGACTTGAGCGAGGCCTAAACCAGAAAGAATTTAATGTGTTGGGGCCACGATAATCCGCAAGACGAATATGCAGAAAAATTACAAACAAATTTATTTCACTAACAGAAAAAAGCTTATCACTTCCTGCACACCACGTAACTATCATCGCTTACTAGAAAAAGCCAGCAGGTGGTCGTCGTCCACGTGGCTTCACGAGGCGTGAATTCCCCTGCGAGCGGAGCTGAAAGTATCAACAATTGGATGTAACCATTTCTCTCGATGCAATTCTTACGCAGCGTGCTCTCAAACGAATACACAAAAAATTGTGAGCAAAACCACTTCTTCAGAGGTTCTATGGAACTCCACTGCCTTTGTGAACATGGATGGAAACATAGGTATCCTCACTCCTGATCACGCTGATTATGTTCTGCGCTGGGCAGAGGAGTCAGACACTCTCATGGATGATTGAACAAAGCTCTGGACCTTTCCCATTACCCAGCATCTAGCTTTCACGACACGTCGCGGAAAACCGTAGATCCGTAGCAAGCCCTCCTCTGAAGGAAAAGTGCTGTACGATTCTCTCCCCCCCCCACTTCCCTTAAAAGCCCAATCGAGTCGAGGAGCCTAAATTTCTTGTGTCGTCCTGCGGCTGCGTGTTACAGTGGAGCGCTATGACCCAATGCACTTGAAATTCAACCCATCTCGAGAAAAGCGTAACATCTCCTGCAAGTCGAGTGGTGAGAGCGATTCACGGCTTCTGGGAACGGTTCAATTGGAAACGTGTTGATCATCATTAGACTCGCACGGCGACTTCACTACCACTTTTGACAAACGATGTCTTGTTACCTTTTCATGGACCTTCTCGACCATCTACTCGGTTTTTCTCGAAGGGCGAGGCGGCAGCAAAGGGGAGGCACGTATAGCGCGCGACAAAGCCTTTTTCGCCATGAACGACTGCGACTGCTCCATTTCGGGGGTCAAAAAATCCTAGA
>MU912412.1:0-29267 GCA_036418165.1 Cooperia oncophora
GTGGATTAAGTTCAGCAGAGGGTCGTCGGTTAAGATGTGGGGCAAAAAAATTGTGGGCGGAGCCTGCTCCGAGGTGGGCGGAGCCAGACAAAAAGGTCTGTAAAACGGTTCCAGAGCACTCCGAAGACCGGAAAAAGTGGATTAAGGTCAGCAGAGGGTCGCCGATTGAGAAATGTGGGGTAGACATATGCCAGCCCGAGGTGGGCGGAGCCAGACGAAAATTCTCTAAAACTGTCCCAGAGCACTTCAAAGACCGGAAAAAACGTGGATTAAGGTCAGCAGAGGGTCGCCGGTGAGGATTGTGGGGCACAAACATTGTGGGCGGGCCTGCTCCGAGGTGGGCGGAGTCAGACGAAGAATCTGTAAAATAGCTCAAGAGTACTTCAGACACCGGAAAAAAGTGGAGTACAGAACAAAAGGCGGATATCAGTTGAGTCTAGAAATATGTGAAAGAAAATACGCGCGGCGAAGCCGCGCCCGCCCGGCGCAGCCGGGCCGTATCAGAAGGAGGCGCGCCGGCGTTAGCCGGCGAGCCGACTGGTATTAGAATACGCCAAAACACGTTGTGCTTACACAAACGGAGAGTGCAGACGAGCAGATCTGAAGCGGAATGGCCCCTCCTGAGGCACGTAGTGCACATAGCGCTGTTGTGTATTTGCAAAAGAAAAAAGTGTATGCTAGCAGCCGCCACAGGACGATGAGCAAGTGCAGATGCACCGAGGACATTAGAGGATCAGGGCAACCTGACCTTCTTCTAGTGCTTCTTAAACTTGGACTCTGCCCGTGGAACAAGGTCTCAAATCAAACAGCTATTTTGGTTTCATCTCTCTATAGTGGAAGGATACATGTCCCTGTTCAGCGTTCTATGGTCGCAGCTAACTGTTGTTAAATTGCAAGTCATGACCGTTAGAAGAAGTGTTCTACGACCGTGTACTTCTGATAGATTGAATTGGACTGCTGAACTTTTAGCGCGTTCCTGTCCGGATCCTGGGAAGCTGGAAAACGGTATTCGAGATGGTGATGTGTTCGAATACCCACATACCGTGGTATTTCACTGCCATCCCGGATTTCTGCTATTGGGACCGGCGATGAGGAAATGCGAGAGTAACGGCGAATGGTCGGATGAGCCGCCCGTTTGTCAGGGTGTGTTATCTTGGTTTATCTTTCCAGCTGATTCTCTTTTTCTTCTAAGATTTGTTCAGCGATAGGTCCGGGGGGATGTCAGCAATAACATTTGGATGCAGGTTTGACTCCTGCTTCCACCGCGTTGAGAGATGTGACTGAACCTCTAGGTCCATACCTCATTGTGCGGAGGTACTACAGAGCAAACGATAAGGTTTTGTCATAGGTACATAAGGTATAGGATAAAGGATAAGGATAAAGTCTCCGCCGTTGATCAATCCCTTTGTGGGATGCGGCACGCATTCTACTTCCATTCAGAATCGTAGTGGCTTATTGAATGCGATGTGGCCTATACAATGACTTGCGGGGGCCAGCCGATGTACAAGTCAGTGTTTATCCTCCCAGACAAATCTGGTACCAATGCACCATTCCCGGAGAGTAAAAGGCTTGGTTACCCTGAGATGAGTCGACTGGGAAAAACCCAGGACCGCACAAGTGGTAAGCGTGCCTTTTGCCACTACACCACTGCTTCACGCAAAGTATATGTGCTATACAAGAGGGGGGGGGCAAAAAAAGACACTTCGACCGAGTCACATATCAGCAAAGTTTTCGCAGCCCAGACAGAGGACGTGGATACGAGTACCAGGGCGGAAGATACCCAAGATGTTCCTCTATAAGCAGGAGCTGGCTCTCGCCCATCACCTTCATGTACACCAAAATATGAAGTCATCTCCAATCGCAGCCTGACTGGAGAAGGCCTTTGGAATTCACGTCACCTCCAAACAGCTGCGAAACTTCTTGTATGGAGTCACCCATGGATAGCTACCTGGAGACCAGTACTCTTGATCTGGAAGACCTCCAACATCGAGCAGCTCCGACAACGTCGCTACGGTCCAGGATATCATCTTCACTGCAGTCGCCAAGGCGCGGGTTGGTGGTATGGACCGGAAGTTCCTGGAATGTGAAGACCGATATTTTCTTCGTGGACCCCGGACTGAAGGTGAGCGCTGACGGTTACATCGACCAACTCGAGAATATCCTGCCTTCATGTCATCGCCTGTACCTTCTTGGAAACTTCGTACTGCTACAGGATTGGGTGCCACCACATGGAATCGAAGGGCGTTGAGAACCTGAAGAAGACGGAATATCTAAGTCCATTACCGGGTCCGAGCGGAGCTCAACAGAGGTGGTCTACAGTGGCGGAGAAATCAACGACCTCGCTGAACTCAGGCACCGAATCACGGTCGCGTGGCAGAATCTCTCGATGGCGCTCGTCCAGAAGGCTGTGGCGGAGTGTCATGATAGTATTTAATATGCTCTTTAATATGGTGGTAAAATGTCCGATCAGAATTTGATAAAGTGTAACTTATAGCGCCTTGAAGAAAGAAAAGTGTCTTCTGGCTTCCCCCCCCCCCACTGTATATTAGGTCGTCTCATTGAACAACTTCGATGATCTTTCCAAATAAAATGAAGAGGAAAACAAATTTCAAAAAAGTGAACTTCAATCTTCGGCCCAGTAGACCGTCCCCGGACAGGCGCCTACCCACGTCACCAAGTGTTCTTTCCCGAGGGGAAGAAAGAATCGGTACCGGTATCGTCTGGGAGGATAAGCACCTGTACATCGGCTGGTCCCCGCAAATACTGTGTAGGCCTTATTGCATGCAGTAATCCATTACGATTTCAAATGGAAGTAGAATGCGTGCCGCACCCCAACAAAGGACTGATCGACGCAAAGACTTTTTATCTTTGTTACCCTGGAGAGCTTGAAAAAAGTTGCAGTAAATTAATTTGCGAACGCAATTTTTGGAAACTTTCAGCAACGGAATGTCCACGCCCACCTGATCCATTGCATGGACGAGTTCTCGGTACTTCTTTGACCTACCAGTCCACCGTAACGTATTCCTGCAAAGAAGGATACCGACTGGTTGGACAGGTCCAGCGTATTTGTCTAGCCGAAGGAACCTGGGCTGGTGTAGAACCGAGATGTGAAGGTGAAGAGCCTAAAATTTATTATAAAGCAATTCCATTTCAATATTTTCATTTCCAGAGATTCGCTGTCCAAATTTACCTCCGCTCAGTAACGGATACATAGAAGGGGGTGAGACGTATTACGGGGCCACCGCAACATTCAGGTGGGTCTCGCTGTATGAACTATCCTGTAAAAGCTTCATCTCTACTTACCATATTCCTTGCGGCTGCAAGCCGTTTATGAATGCTAAGGAGAGGTCGATGTGAAAGATTTCGCAGTAATTGTGCACAGTTATATAGTGCACAACACCAACGCATCTTGAATGTGGTCTAAAGGGCTGCCGCGTGGGAAGATGTCTCGTGAAAGGAATTTTTAGCAAGCGTTTAGATGCCTTGAAACAATGACTCATGAAGGAGCGACAATGGCGAAATGCATGGATTCCGGGCAATGGAGTCATCCGATGCCGCGATGTCTAGGTAAGAAACGTTTTCTAGACACTTCTGGATCGCTAAGGATTCGGTAGACGGAACAAATGAAATGAGTATTTTTGAGCTCTCGTTGAGAATTGGAAGCAAGGTTGACATCTAGTCCTAGAATGTAGCTAGAATGGAAAAGGCTTTCTAGACTTTATTAGCCAATGTCTTATACACCATTCTCACTTCGAATTAACGACTTTTCGAACCGAATTCGCGATAATTTACGACTTTTAAAACCAATCACGACTTAAAAAGAAATTCGCGACTGTTCAAAACAGATCCGAGACTTAGTCACCCATGCCTTATCAGACACTACTGCAAGCCCCGCCCAATAGCACGCCCACATTTCGGTGTGGTCGTGATTTTTTAAATTTTACTCAATCCTTTTCCATTTGTGGCTTTTTTGCACTTTTGTTTTTTCGCAAATACACTCTAGCTGAAAAAGGCTGTACATCGGCACACGGGCAATTCCGCCCATTTCTTAAAGTATTCGTTGCAAACGACTTTTCATAACTTTTTCAGCGTCGTTCTTCCACCATCACTCTACACAGCGAAGGTACTCTTAGACGCGCACCTATGCGCTGGTAATTTGGGCCCCGCCCCTTGACCACGCTTACAGTACAGAGTCTCAGCTTGCATGCCAGGATATTGTTGCATACGGGATAAACACTCGGGATAAACTTTGCCTGTCTGTTCTGAGAGACAAACGAGACTCTAGCATGCAAGTCAAGACTAAATACTACCGATTTGCCAAAAGTGGGTGGGGCCTCACGTGGCAGCCCGAAAATGCAGAAATTTTTAAAAAATATCAAAATTTTGCTAAAATCCGCGAAGTGGGCGTGGTCAGGGGGAGCATGAAGAGCTGGTGCATTAGTACGCGTCTACCAGTACCTTCGTTGTGTGGAGAGTGGGGAAAACAACGACGCTGAAAAAGAGTTATGAAGTCGAAGTTTGCAGTGTATCTAGTAAGGCATGGGTAACCAAATCTCGAATCTGTTCTGAAAACTTGTGAACTTGGTTTGAAAAAAAATCGTGAATTTGTTTTGGAAAGTAGTGATTTGGAAGTGAAAATGGTATGTATTTTCATTTCCTACATAATTGGGTTTTCTCAGGTTCCTGCAAAGTCCCACGCATAGAAAATGGTCGCATCAAAGGCAAAGTGGAAAACCAGCTGATTGCTTCAGGTGAGGGAAGATGTGTACTGCTGAACTCTTCTGCTTACTTTATGAGAAATACACATACATATTGTAAGCAGTCTGTGCTGGCTTTTTAATAGCTGAGATGTCACTCTCGAAAAATGAATAAAATCTTGTTGCACGGCGGCTTAGACAGGCTGCTACTATTAGCGGAGCTTAAGGCAGACCTCGCGTTTCACTTGATGTTCCCACGCTTTCTTCTGATGCTCAAATATTCGAGAAGAAAGCGCTATCCGCTGGTAAAGAGATAGTCGCTCCACCCGCTGATTACTGCAACGCCCAACGTTTTTTTTCAAGTGTTACCTTTGGTGCGGTTGTTCTGCTATTAACTCTTTCCACTTCTAATCGTGAGGATGGGGTGATAAGGAGCAAGAGTTGACACCAACCAGTTGTCCGACCCCCCTTTCTTCCACTTGTACGCGTGCAACTTCATTTCAGCATAGAGTTTTTCCCATGATCTCTTTTTCTGTTTTCTTCTTCATTGCTGATTCACTTCCTACCTTGTTATTACTATCTCAGTCGCATAAATCATCATTTTTTTGAAGCAGACTCTGCCTTTAAAACTGTGAAGGTATTGTTTTTACACGCGTCTTTGGATTCTGCATGTGGTTGGAATCAGCAAACTTTCTTTGACAAGCAATAGCGTCTTCTGGCATTGCGATGGCCAATATTTTGATGTTTTACAGTTCCGTAGGAGGATTTCAGCGCAAATTGTTCTTCTATGAGCTAGAGCTATTATCTTGAATAACTTAATTATACCTTTTCCACTGTATCTTTTTCCTGAATTGGAACGTATTCGGGCTGAAAGGGTTGTAGTTTATTAGGTTGTCCGGAAAGTTCTCAGCGTTTTGGGTGTTTCACTTTAAACGATCGTAACTTTTTTAATACTCATCGGATTTAATCGAAATAGGCACCATTCGAATCAGCACACTTTTGCCAATGTGACAGCAGTCGAGAAATCCCATCAAAGTAAAAAACTGGGTGGTCGAAAATTCACGAAATCCACGAAGGCTTTTTTGCCTGGTCCTGATTGATGAAGTATTTTCCAGCAAGGGAGTTCTGAAAATGTTAGAAAAGGTGATAGTCGGTTGGCGAAAGGTCTGGAGAATATGGCGGTTGAGGTAGAACTTCAACCCCCAATTCGTTCAATTTATGGATAGTGATTTGTGAAACGTGTGGGCGGGCGTTGTCATGCAAAGGAATCGGACCCTTTCTTTTGATAAGTGTTGGCTGCATCTGACAAAATTTTCGGTACAATTCGTCGATTTCTTCACAGTAGGGTTCTGCTGTGATGGTTTGGCCTGGTGATAAAAAGTTATAGTGGATCACACCAGCCGATGACCACCAAACCTGACCAGAATCTTTTTTTCGTGAGGGTTCGGCTTTGAAAATTACCTCGGTGGTTCGTCGAAATCCAACCACTGTCCGGAACGTCTCCTGTTATCATACATGACCCATTTTTCATCACAGGTGACAATTCGGCCCAAAAACAGGTCGTTTCTGCTGCGCAAAAGCAATGCAGAAGGAACCTCGAGACGTGCCGATTCCTGCCGGTCACTCCGATTGTGGGGCACCCAATTGTCGAGTTTTTTCACCTTCCCAATGCGTTCCAGACCATCTGCAACAGTGGATTTGCCAACGCCTAGCTCTTCTGCTATCTCTCGAACTGTTTGGGATGGGTCAGCCTCCACAAATGCCTTCAAATCCTCGTCAGGTATTGCTTTAGGTCGACCGCTACGAGGTTCATCTTCAAGGCTGAAATCTCCAGAACGAAATTTGTTGAGCCATTGCCGCACAGTGCTTTCTCTAGCACTATTGGGCCCCCACACCTGGTTAATTTGTTGAGCTGTTTCGATTGCGGATTGCCCCAATTTATAGTCGAAGAAAAAAATCGTCCGAAGTGCTCTTTTCACATGCTTGAAAAAATCTTGAAAAAAGGGGTTTATCAAGCAATGGTGAAACGGCAATTATACCATCAGATAGCGCAAGAAATTCTCTACAGGATGTGCTACTGAGAAGCAAGGCAGAATGAGTTTTTAATCAGCAGTGAATGTACAAAAAATAGGTGCACAAAACGCTGAGAACTTTCCGGACAACCTAATGTTTTCGCTTCCCAGGTGCCACGGTGGAACTGCTTTGTGACCAACGTCATGAGGCTAACATGCAAACGCGAATGCAATGTCACAACGGAACATGGAGTCATGTGCCAATCTGCTCACCATGTAAGATATCAGTTACCGATATATTTCCCAGTCGTTGTGGTTTATGTTAGTATTTACGTGTTTTTCGAGATCGATAGGTAGCGTTTATTGAAGTGACCTAAGGTTTCAACTTAATCGCCACTTCAGGAGGCCTAAAAATGGTTCGGAGTTCAAACTTGCGCTCTAGTCTATCACGCACCTCAACTCATCTCGCGATTCCGACATCTGTCGGAATAGCTAGATGTGTTGAGGTGGGAGTTGTCTGGATATATACAGCATCGTTGTGCGATACCCTCCAAGGGGGTCGCACCTGGGCTCATAGGAGGGAGGGGGTTGTAAACGCAGGCTCGGTGAGCACCGAACAGTGCGACAGTATTATTACTTAAACACTTAAAACAATTGAAAATAGCATAATTCATAAGTATATGGCCCAAGAATACAATTCCAAGAGGTTCGTACACTCGTTAACCCCGAAAACGATAGAGCGCAAGGCGGCAGTGTAGCTTGTAGCGCAGTCAAAGCAGATTTCTAACCAGTTGTAGCGAACTCGGGATGACATCACCGTTGGAACAAGGCCGCCTTGACTCCACTCCCAACCGCGCTGCGTCAAACCCTCAAGCGGTTGCATGGGTCACCACTGTGAAAAGGTCGTCAAACTTTCCGTACCTTGTCAAAACATCTGGTTGCATGAAATGAAAACATCTGGTTGCATGAATGACCGTTGCTTGCTAGCAGTATTTGCACCTTTCCACCACCTCCGGAGGGGAGCGTAATGCATGGCGCGCACCCAGCTGAACTTGGTCGCAATGCAGCTGCGAGCGCCTGCAGGTTGTGTCGTATCAAATCCTGTTCGTTAGAGCCAACAACCAGCGGTGGAGAGGGGGGGGTCGTGCCGGGGCCCTGCTTCGACGTATCGTACTACACCACTATTTCACACATCACGATGCTGTACCTTGCATCCTGTCGAGAACCTCGAAGCGAATTACAAGCAACCCAGAAAATGAAATCCTGCTTTTCTATGTAGATAGTGCTTGAGTGGACGGAGAGGCATAGTGGTATGTGGCTGTTGACGACACTCGCAGTTTGAGATTCAAATCAACCCAGTTCGGCAACAGCCAAAACTTCCATCCCCGTAGGACCAGTCACGGTGCCACATTCCTCTGGGAGGGAGGGGGGGGAGGGGACAAAAATATGAATTACACATCGACAAGTCGGCGCAATGGCATTCTAAATTCCATGACAAAATGAAGTGAAACGCTGTTTCGTCCCATAGTTGGATGAACGGCGAGAGCTTTATTTTTTGATGTTCGAGTGAGATGACATCTCGGAACGTCAGTGATGATCTGAACTTGACAGCTTCAGAAAGCTGTTTTAATCTTTTCTACCGCCTTTACACAAAATGACACTTTTGTCTAGTGAACTGCCACGACTGGCCGCCTCGTGTCGCTCATGCGCGTGTTTTGTTCTCAAAGTCATCTCACGGAGCAATCGCCAAGTATGAATGTAATGGAGGGTATGTGTTTGCTCGATTATTACTACAACTATCATTGCGTTCTTGTGGAAATTTTCTGCTTCAATAACAGAAAATGAAATCCAAACCACAAAAATCACCAAGTTGCGTGTGCATTACATGAACCGCATAAGATCACCACATTTCAGCTATTATCCGAATAAAGAAAAGCAAACTATCAAGTGTCTTTTTGGACAGTGGACCAGAGAGGGTGGACCATTAAAGTGCTTACCAAGTAAGTTGCTTAGTTTCTTTGCTTCTTACTGTCTTTCTGACTCGGGTTCTTTTCTTCTTGAACGTTTTTTCCAATTCCACTTTTGCGTTGTTCAATTATTGATTCAGCGTGGTGTCATCATCCGTCACGGACGTTCGGAACACTTGCCGGTGGTCAAATTTTGCTGGAGGGTCAGATGGGTGCTTATGAGTTTGCCAAGTATATCCAGAAAGTCGACGAGGGTCGATCGATTGTTTTTCAATGTCGAAAGGGGAACTACCTTATAGGTGGTAAGCGTTTTATTCTTTTAATATTTTACAAGCACTCTCAGCATGATAACGGTTGCGGGGACGGCGACTGGAGAGTCCTCTGTGGAAAAAAAAGCAATAAAAAAATGCGATATTTGTTTCTTTTCGTTTTCTGTAGAACCGCCGCTACGATCAGAACCAACCCTTCGCGCAGCATTTTTTTTCCTTTCTCAAGCGTGAAATGACGGTATAACCACGGTCCACCTCCCCACCTCCCCCCCCCGCCCCTCCGATTGAACTTGCTCGCTGGTACGACTCTGGTTACCTCTCAAAAATGGTGGTTTTGTCGCGCTACCGATTAGAGTCGAGTTCTTTGCAATCTGAAGAGAACTGTCGTATGCAGCGTAACGAGTTGATTCTAATGGTATAAGGGGTTC
Source organism: Cooperia oncophora (assembly GCA_036418165.1). NCBI lineage: Eukaryota > Metazoa > Nematoda > Chromadorea > Rhabditida > Trichostrongylidae > Cooperia > Cooperia oncophora. Next base: position 9,374 of record MU912412.1, read on the forward strand.
TACGAGAAAAGGTACAGCAGAAAATGTATTACAGCCAAGCTAAGAAAAGGAAAAGATGAGAAGTAGCGTTCTTCTCAATGTTTTCTCGAGTCCATAAGGTGCACAATGTATTACATGAACATTGACGAACATTGACCCAGGTAACATATAGGCTACAACGTTCGAATATCGGAACTATTAGAGAACGCTTCATTTGGCGTCGATTGGCATCACCTCTGTCTTGCGCCATGCATCCGACTTCCACGGAGAGTTACTGGAAAGGAGTGACTTCGAGATGAGGATCATTCGTTCTGATGTCCTCCTACATACTCAGATGGCTCCGGGCGTATATTGTGTTTCGTTTGTTATTGACTCATGATGCCGCTGTGCGTGGCCACCGTACTTCCTTTCACCTCGTGTTTCCCACTTCCAAGCTTGGAGTTAGCCTCCTCCTTCGGATGTCTGTTCAGATGCCTTTCACAGCATTAACCATGTGCCCTGCGCTTACGACCCTCCGTCGCGGTTGAATACAACCGCCTCCCCATTGTAATTTTCACAACGATAAAACACCTTGACTGTATGTACTTAACATGACGCAACTATGAACAGGAAGGCTCGAATGAATGGGAACTAGTGGATGACGTTGTCACGGCGTAATAAAATCTTTAGTGCCTTTGTCTCTCCTTTCTGTGCTGTGGACATAGCACAAGCTCTGTGACTGCGTCGAGCTATTTCACTCAATGATCTCCTAGCAGATCGTGTAACATATTTCCAAAGTTCGCATTTCAGAATTCTATATAGGGTCTATTATGGTCTCATTATAGTGAGCATGTATCACTTTTTTTGAGCATTGTATTTCTGAGTTACTGCTTATGGAAAACTTACAGTAATTTTTCGTTTGTTTTTTCGCCGCTACAAAACTCTTGCTTGCAGGTCCCCCGAAGGCGTCGTGCGTTAACGGACAGTGGATGCCAAAGATGAAACCAAAATGCGTCTCACAAACGCATCCAATGATTGAAGGGCGAATCACGTGGGACAGGAAGAAACGCGATATCGGAGGTATCCACATTGTAAAATACCGATGAAAGGGCACCATGAAGGACTTTCCCTATGAGACCACCCTCACTAAACTCTCCATAGACCCATGTAAAGCTCCAAGGATAGAGAAAACAGAATATATTAGAATTAGCGGCAGTTCCCACGTCTGGATCATATTAATGTGGTTTACGATGTCATGCTTGTGTCGGGAGGGGTAAAAGTAAAGTGGTGTACGAGGGATGTTCAATGTATTCTTGGTATAGGTGTGAAGGAAAAGGGAGAAAATCCTGATAAAATTTATCATTGTAGTCTCCATAACCTCAATACTCTTGTTTGTTTGGGAAGCTAACTCTTCAATACCCTCTGGAATATTTTTCTTTCCTATCCCTAGCATGTGCTTTAATTGCTGCCTTCAGCTCTTCATCGTCAAAATTCGCTTTCTGCGGAGATCTTTTCCTAGGTTAGGGAACAAGAAATAGTCACTAATCACTTTCTTGATTTTCCTTTCATTTTCTCAATTTTCTTTATTTTTCAATTTTTGTTTTTTAATCTAATTATTTTCTCAACATTGTCGCATCAGTCACTCTGGTCTTCTTTCACCAAGGATAACTAGAATAGCATTGATGATAACTAAATGAAATTTTGTATTTTGTATCCTCAGGGGGTGTCTTTATTACCCATTTTAACGACCTGAATTCGTTCTCCACTGTTAAATTACCTTGATCCCGAGAACACATTGAGCGGCGCTCGTACTCCTGTGATTCGAACACCCGAAGAAGCTGAGAGCTGGACACACTTGTGGTCCAGTATTCAGCTCAATCGGATATTGTACTTGTCACAAACCTTCTTCCTTCCTACATTTCCTCGAGAGGGTGAATGCGACCCTTCTCAACTTCCTGGACCCCTGCGCATGTATTGCGGAGAATCTTATAATTTTCATCCGATGTGGCTCTTTTCGACAACTTGGCCGATTTGAGCCATTTCACGGCATTTTTGCTGCATCTCCGGCCGGGTGTGTCGTTAGGTCCGCCCGGCGAGAAAACTCGTCCAAAGGGACCCTCTTTGCCGGTTTTTTCGCCAAGTGTGTCGTTAGGTCCGCTCGTAGCCCCTCCCCACGCCGCACCGCCCCGCCGCGAGCGACCGCCGCGCGAAGAGCCGGAAAACTCGTCCGATCGCGCGGAAAACTCGTCCAGTGGCCCGGAAAACTCGTCCAGCCGTCGTCCAGTGAGCCGAGTGTGTCAGTAGGTCCGCCCGCGCCACCACGTCCCGAATCAAACCTCGCCCACCCCGGAATCCACCGCGGAAAACTCGTCCAACTGCCGCAGCAGCAAAAAAAGCCTCGGAAAACTCGTCCAGTGGGGCGCCGAGTGTGTTACTAGGTTCGCCCGTCCCGCCCCGCCGCGAGAGACGCCGCGCGCAAAATCCGCCGCGGAAAACTCGTCCCAATGCCCCAGTGAGGCAAAAAAGCCACTCGTCCGCTGTAGGCCCCGAGTGGTCAATAGGTCCGCTGACAGGGAACAACTTCCACAACGAGCTCCGCCCCTCCGTGACTCCGCCCACTTCGGAATCTCGGATTTTTGTTGAAAATTTCGATTTTTTCAAAAATTTCGCTATTTTTCAGAAATTGGAAAACTCCGCCCCTTTGAGCTAAGCCTAAGCCTAAGCAAATTTAAGCCTAAGCCTAAGCGAAGTGTGTCATTAGGTCCGCTCGTGGGAAACTCCGCCCACTTTTTTAAACTGCCCGGACGAGTTTCAGCGGTTTACCAATGCCTTTCGGCAGGCCAGCTGATTCTTCCATTGTAGCGCGCGTGCAGCCCGGACATCTAAGGGCATCACAGATCGCTCAATCTCGTGCGGCTAAACACCGCTTATCCCTCTAAGAAGTAGACTGGACATCCAGCCACTATTTAGCAGGCTAGAGTCTCGCTCGTTATCGGAATAAACCAGACAAATCGCTCCACCAACTAAGAACGGCCATGCACCACCAACCACCAAATCGAGAAAGAGCTTTCAATCTGTCAATCCTTACGGTGTCCGGGCCGGGTGAGTTTTCCCGTGTTGAGTCAAATTAAGCCGCAGGCTCCACTCCTGGTGGTGCCATTCCGTCAATTTCTTGAAGTTTCAGACAACCATACTACCCCAGGAACCGAAAGACTTTGGTTTCCGGGAAGCTCCTCGACCCGCGCAACAATACCCCATCGGATCGCTAGATGGCATAGTCAGAACTAGGGCGGTATCTAATCGCCTTCGAACCTCTGACTTTCGTTCTTGATTAATGAAGACATTCTTGGCAAATGCTTTCGCTACGCGGGCGTCCCCCTGAATTTCACCTCCCGCGCAGGGATACGAATGCCCCCGAATTGTCCTTCTTTCTCTGCAAGCTCCGCTCCCAGATGAACTGCGCCCCTTCTACAATGCCCATAGATGCTAAGTTTTTAATTTTAGCCCGATTGGTCAAAATCTACGAACTTTACATCGAAAAAAGCCTGCATTTCGCACTGTCGACACTGTTAGGGCACTGGTTTAATTACCCAAGTTTGAGGTGCGCTCACATGAAGCGCCTTCAGGGCATTTAGGGCAATTACCCGGGTATTTGTAATCGCCCCGACCCCGTTCAACCGCCACCTCGATACATCTCGTCCCGAGCAATAACCCGATGGTATTGATCTCCATGATAACTTGACCTACCTACCAGTTATGCAAGGGGAAAAATCGGTTTTTTCAATTTTTTTGTGATAAAACCCCCGTACATGAGTCGAGTACCCGGCTACTCGATTCACATTCACATGTCACATCTGTATCTAATATTTGAATTTTTGACCGCTTCCCCCCCCCGTATACCCGTTTTACTAGAAAATATTTCACGATTTTCCAAAATGTCTCTTTACCTAGGGGATGGATGGCCACGCCCACCCCATATATGGATTTACAATCCCCAGTTACACCCGATTACCCACTTTGCCCATCCTCCCAGCTATCCCCAGACCTCGGATCTACGGTGCACGTGATCATAATTTTCATTCGAAGTGACTCCTTTCGACAATTTGGCCGATTTGAGCCATTTCACGGCATTTTTGCTGCATCTTCGCTATTGCAGTATTGTGGTTCAAATATTGGTTTAGGTTTCGAAGTGGGCACCAACTGTCCAATAATCGGCAGTAGTGCGGAAAAAATCGTCGTAGTCAACAAAGATGGAGACATCAATGTGAGCATTTTAAGCAAATAGAGGGAACTAGCCCTGTAGCTGTTTCGTGCTAAATTTAATCCCCGAGCTCTCTTGGTTAGACCTCATGTCTATGATCGGCGTGGCTACCGACTATCTGTTCGCTTCAGATCATTTGCAGAGATGGCTTCGAATTTCCGTCTGAATTCATGGATGGGAGATCCGTGTGCGTGAATGGAACATGGGCGCCAACACCTCCGGAATGCGTACCAAGTGAGGGATTAGTTATATATTAGGTTGGCTGGGAAAGTTCTGTCATATATTTTTGAACCCAAAATATTTGCTAATTACCTGAAGAGCGTTAACCGGTAATGTGAGCACTTATACATCAAAGAATGGTCTTTCTATTGGTATCACTGGCTTGACTCCTGCTTCTCCTTATTGTGCAATATGAACAAGAATGTTATCCGCTACCTTTGGCACCGACCCCTCCAAGCGCTTCCTCAAACTCTTTCTTCTACCGCCCTGGCGCCAGCATGACAGCTGTCGATGCCGAAATAATGGAGCTGCATAAGGACGATGTCTACAATTATTAGACAATCTTCCACGACGCTAGCTCTTCAGAGCTAGAAGTTGTAAATGCCTGTATGCAGTCTGCCTGACGGTTTAATGGAGGAAATACGTTACTAGCGCGGGGACTTCACTTCAAAACTCAGGTCAAAGACGCTTGTGGCATGGCGCTGCTATTTCCAACACGTTTTCCGATAATTTGACATGGGATGATTTAGGGCAGTTTTTGAGTCGCATTTCTTTAGAATCATGTCGAATACCTGTGCGGCTGCATGTGTTCTTCCTGAAACAACGCACCTCGCAAATTCTGCAGTCTGGAGACGTCATCGAGGACGGATCTTCAGCGACTATGATTTGCCTGCGAGGATTTCATCTTCAAGGTGAGCGGACGCATAAACACGGTTCCTATCGGAGGGCAGTGCCCGGCACTGTTGCGAGTCCGTCCAGGACGAGAGAGAGAAGAGAACGTATTTTTAAGGCAGAAAAAAAGAGCGACTTTCCAAACTTTCGAGTGATCGTGAAGCGTGCTTTCAAAACGCAATCAAATTAATGTCTTTCTGTAAATGTTAACGACTGATCGTTAACAAAGAGTATGAGAGTACTCGCAACAGTACTAAGGAAAAGCCAATCGATAACAAGTGCTGATCAGCTGATTTCATGTGGCACTAAAGTTCAACCGCGGCTGCCAGCCGAATCTCAATGCCTTATTACACAACTATCTAACCGTTGGAAATCGAAAGGATTTAAGTATTCTTGGAGTTCTTCTATGCAAGTTGCTATTCTAGCGCGAGGGTACCCTTCTCGTTTTCCTGGCGTCCAACGAGAAGGGTACCCTCGCCAAAATGGATGAACTCTATTGCTCGTGGACCACAACAGAAACTGGGCGAGAAGACCTGCGGTGTTCACAGAGATGCAAGAGTGTTTAAATGCTCGCTTCGGTCCTTTATTGGTCGTTGTATGGCGTTCACAACTTGGGTGATCATATGGGGCAATTGTGTCAACCATATCATTAAGTTCCTTATCTTTTCATGTGCGCGCTTGGCATTCTGTTTATGTGGGATGATGATCCTGTCAGAGACAGTTGGCTGAAATGGCCCCAATAAACGCTGTTGATAATCCAAGTTCTTGATTAGTCGCTTCTTCCTCTAATGCTGAAACTAATGCAAAGAGATAGGAACTATGAGTATCACCATAGATAGAAAATATGAGTATTGCACAGTGCGGTTCGAAGACTGTGGGACTATTTAGGAAATGGTGTGCTCGAATGCCATCGTGGACTCATCACAAGCCATCTAGGACATTGTTATCCACGTGAGTACTTGCTGAGATAACAGTTTTACCCTTTCGAGGGAACTAGGAACCCTTAGCATTGTTCAATGAACTCCTTCAAAAATTTGCAATGCCTTATAGTATAGTTGCCTTACCATGGGTATAGCATCACTTAAGTTTCAATTTTTATGAGAAAGATGAGTATAATACTGACCCAAATTCAGTGTGGAGCACAACTGATGAGGGATTGTATTTCAAAATTGTTGTGGGACATTCAAGATCCTTATACGTTATTTCTCAGAGAAAGAAACAAATCTCGATCATTCTCGGCTGTAGTGTCTGGCGCCGATACCTGCACGGGAGAAAGGATGGGGGAGGGTTGCGGTACAGCTTCCATAGGAATTAGGTGGTCGCTGCGACGTAAGCACACGCGTTACAGCTTCCACAATTGATGGGGAACAGGCTGGCGCCGCGCCAAACCCAGACTCTGAGACGCCCCTGCGTCCGCAGAGAACAAAACTGTAACAGAAACGCTCGCACTACGATTTGAGCTGGGGCTTCGTTGGCTTACGCCTACAGGGAGGGGGGGGGGCAAAAAAAACTTTTTTCTTTCCTGACTTTCGAGGCGCTATAAGTTACACTTTATTAAGTTCTTATCGGACACCTTCTATTTTTTTTTTTTTTTTTTTTTTTTTTTTTTTTTTTTTTTTTTTTTTTTTTTTTTTTTTTTTTTTTTTTTTTTTTTTTTTTTTTTTTTTTTTTTTTTTTTTTTTTTTTTTTTTAAAGCGCGTTATTTGAATACTATCACCAAACTCCGCCACAGCCTTCTGGCGGAGCTGCCATCGAGAGATTCTGCAACGCGACCGTGAGTGGATGCCTGAGTTCAGCGAGATCGTTGATTTCTCCGCCTTTGTAGCCCACCCATTGAATTCGCCCGAAACAGGTATGGTAATTAACGGGGGGTTTAGGTCAGGTAACCTGCTTAGATATTCTACCTTCTTCAGGTACTTACTTACTACTTACTTACTCTTACTTCTTCAGGTTCCATTCCAAGTAGGCGAAAATTTCCCCAACGCTCTTTGATTCCATGTGGTGGCACCCAATGCTGTATAGCAGTACAAAGTTTCCAAGGAGGTACGGGCGACGATATGTGGAGAGGATATTCTTCTTCAGTTGCTCGATGTAACCGCCAGCGCTCACCTTCAGTTCGGGGCCCACGAAGAAATAGGTCTCTCCATTCCAGGTATGTCCAGTCCTCACCATCAACTGGCCCTTGGTGACTTGATAGGTGAAGATGATGTCCTAGACCGTAGCGACGTTGACGGAGCTGCTCGATGATGGAGGTCTTCCAGATCGAGAGTACTGGTCTCCAGGTAGCTATCCATGGGTGACTCCACACTAGAAGTTTCGCAGCTGTTTGGAGGTGACATGAATTCCAAAGGTCTTCTCCAGTCAGGCTGCGACTGGAGGTGACTTCAACTATTTTGTTTGTGCCCATGAAGCCTGATGGATGAGAGCACGCTTCCCTGATAGAGGAACAACTCTTCGTATCTATCCGCCCTTACTCCGTATCCACGTCCTCTGCTGGGCTCGCGAAAACTTTTGCCTGGATTATGTGACACGGTCGTTCTCGAAACTGTGTTTCTGTTTGCCCCCCCCTGTATATGTGTGGACAATGGTCCGCTTTCGTATGCGCTTTGAAAGCCGTGCCCTCCAGAACGGAAACTGCCTCTGGCCATGCCAAGGCGACCAGCAGGAAACATAAGGAGTCATCATTAAGAAACAAGCGCATGGAAGGGTCGATACCAGAGTCGAGACGTGGTCAAGTTTCTCCACCAATTGCAAGGAGCTGATCAGCGTCCACCAGCGACCAATAACGTCCACCAGCGTTCCGAGGGTCAGCGATTAGGAAAGTACAGATATCGATCTAGCGTTCGCCAGCGTCGACCAGCCTCCAAAGAGTATGGCGCAATAGGAGGGAGCGGGCAGCGAGCTGATGGAGTATGGAGATAGGAAGATAGTACGGCTGGTAGAGTATGGGGAGATAGAGGGGTGGTAGAGTGCTGGTAGCAATAGGAGGGCACCATTTGTCTGCCCCTCCGCCACGCTGGGAACGCTCTTTCGGTTGCTGGTGCAGGCTGGCAGATGCTCTTAAGCCTCCGAGACGCTGAAGGGCGCTAGCAGGCGCTAGACCGATATCTATACTTTCCTAGTCTCTGATGCTGCCGGACGCTCAGTACGCTGGTCGACACTGTTGGTTGCTGGTGGACGCTGTCGCGAATGAACGCAACCTAACATGCTCTAATCTCGGCTGAAACCAGCAGCGTCCACGTGGAATACTTGAGGTTTCTTCGAAGTGTACAAAGTATATTCAGTCAACTTAGTTGAAGGCTTTCCTTTCAGACGAATGCCTGCTGCCAACGTTGAGTGTGGGAAGCATTTATCCGCTGGTGCGAACACTGGCCGATGGTCAGCAAGCTACATTGCTCTGCTCGACGAAGAATGTGACACTCACATGCAGTCGCGGTGTTGTTAGTCCGTCACCGACTTGCATGGGAAATGGTGGGCACTTAACATAGAGGCTGATATTATTCTAGTAAATTTGAACGGGAATCACTCTGAGTCTTTTTACTGAGTGCTAGTCCATCGGCTGGCCTGTGAATTCTATCGATTTCATTGTTTTGCATATCTCATCTGATGTCTAGCATTAGTCATTCTCTTTAACTATGACAGTTGATATCGTCGTAGTCAGCAGGAGCGGCTTCAAAAGGCACAGTGTGTGATGTGGCCATCAGTGGCGTTTTCAGCAGTGGTTGTTTAATTCTGCGAGACTAACTGTACACTCACCTCGGCGGATGAAGTGTGTGAGATGAACGGGCATAGCTGTGCAGCGTGTCTCCTCCTCTGCTCAAAGATGCATCGGAAGGGGCTATAGAGTACTGATACCCGTGGGCAATTTCTACGCTTCGCTCATGCCGTAGGGCCAGCCGCGCGCCTAACAATAGGTGAACGCTCTACTCTTCTGCGCCCACTCACTTTTGGTTGTTCTCTATGAGTGGATGTTCCGCTGCGAAATCTTGGTATCGATGCAAGTGCTGCACCTTGAGCATAGTGCAAACTGTGTAACGAGACTCCACTCGGGGCACCACTACTCTACATCCCTGTTCTTATGCATTTTGAGCGGAGAAAGTAGCCCGCTACTGCAGCTGCAAAGCTATTCGCCTCACACATGGCAACGATCGTTCTTGGAAGTAAGGGTACGGTGTGTCTCAAAGGCATGTTCCTGCGACTGCACATCGTAGGTAACAGAGTTCAAAAACAGGAACGCATTGAGCTAGTTGCCTAGTTAGTGAAGGAAAAAGTATGAAATGCCGCCATACATGTGGCGCTCTTTCTTGCATTTGATTATGATCATCGGAAGAGAGTGAAATGGTCAAGATCAACAGTGATATGCAGAAGGTGACGATACACTGCAAAGCGCGGAGAGAGACCAGAAATTGACGGGCGAGAGAGCACAACGGCATTATTACGACGACACGGGCAATGTAGGCCGGCATGGGCCTCCTTGGGCCTAAAATCGAAGTTTCCGGTGCTTTGCGTGCCATTTTCCAAGTTTTGAATGCAGTGCAGCCTCTACAATCGCCTACCGGATCATCTGACACATTTATGAGGTTATAGCACCAGTTTATCGCCGAATGTGCCGATCCATCACAACTGGAGCTTGGAACTCGAAAGCTTTCTTATTCCGTTCCTCTTGACGCCGCCCTGACCGACTGCAAAGTTTTCAACTCTCCTCCTCCTCTGCTTTTTTTTCTGAACTCGTTCTTGATTTTGCATTGTACATTGAGGTTTCAGTGATAGATTCAGGGAACTTTCAGTATAAAACTTCACCCTGTAAAGGCTCTCAACGTCCCCTAAGGCCTGTGTGCTAGTACATGCCTAGACATTGTGTCATACATTATGTGTACTGTGTGTTTGAAACGTAAACTCTCATATTAAGCAACGACATTTTGCACTGCTCCACGTGATACAACTCCCGCCGTCATCTATAGTCTTCAAAATGACCACAGAATCGAACTGGACCGCTATCAATCTGCATATCCTAATGGAACAATTTTCCAATATAAGGTGGAAGCTTTTATTTTATGCGAACCCTATGCTACGAAAACGTCATCCTATGTTATGTTTGCGAAGTATGAATTAAAGGCACGGATCGCGATAAGGAGCGTTTATAATAATAAGACTATGGAAGGGAAGTTGATTGTGGACTCGTTCACGAATAGAACATGCCAAGGGAACTTGTCGGGTGCGCCTTCAACGAGACCCCTCTAGCCTGTGTGCAACAACGGGTGAAAGGTCAAAAGAAAGCTTCTTTAGACGAGTTCAATCGGCTGACTTCTTCTAATGAACCCTATGATCCCACAAATGAAACAGCTGAGCATCCATTTCATGCTACCTGTCCGGTAGCATCACCTTGAAGACAGACTTTGCAGGCGAAGCCACTGGAAAAATGGAGGTACCACTAGAGCAGCTTTACCCCTTAACTCCTTCACCTTACAACTTTCCTCCGCGAAGATGGCACTCTCCACAACTTTCCTTCCCACACAATCTTTTGCCTTCTCATATGTCATCGTGGACCGTTCCTTTGAGTTGAAGGCATAAGACGCTATAATTTGGTATTCGATGTAAAGCAAAGATGGTAGCAAGGTGCTACAAAAGCCCATATACTGCAGTTCGCTGCGGTTGGATGAAGGGTCGTGTCAGGCAGTATGGGTGTGTCACGGCCCCCAACCTGTTCTCTGCCAGTTGAAGCAGGAATGCGCCAACATAGAAAACAATAAACGGTACGGTACGTATATAGTCTTGTCGATTGTTTGCTTCAACAGGTGGGAAACGGGTTTGGAACGGCACCAAACTGGTTCTGCCTCTGCCTCTTCGTTCGCAGGGAACTAGACCATGGATTGGTTATACCAAGAAAGAAATGAAAGGGTCAAAACCCTGGAAAGAGCCCTTTGTTCCGCTTGACGATGAACGGATACGGCCAGTAGAAAGCGAATTCGGGAGGGTTTTCCGCTCGCATCATAATGATGGGAAATTATATATATGGTGAGAAAGGAAGAGCCATATAGTGCTCTTATAGGTTACCAGTCGGATCGCCCAGCTGCGCCATATGCTCCTTCTTCTTGACATGGCCTGGCTTCGCCGGGCGGGAGCGGAGTGCCACTTTATGGATCGCTGACCAAGCATACTGTTCAAAGGATCGTTTTGCATAAGCCAAGGACTGGAAAGCAGCGCAATGAAGCAGCACCCTCCCTGTCGAGACGCAGAGGCACCAGCAACCCACATCACAGAAGAAGGAGCGCCGGCAGTCAGCGATCTGACTGGTACGTTCATACCCGACGCGGGAATATAGCAGCCTGTCAGATTAGCCGCTGGAGCGTTCTGCTGTTTCATGCGTTCTCCACTCCCAAACCGTTGCTGTAGAATACACCCCTGCATTCAGCAATAGAATGCTTAGAATGGTCTTCGCTATTGTTGTTAGTGGAAGATAATTGTGCTAAGATTGTTTAGATCAATTGCTGCTGTTCAAAACATCTCTGCAAACAAACGCCATGCATTTGTAATAGAGCTATCTTAGCGTTCCCGTCTCACACCCTATACCACTTCTTGAAACATGATCCCACTGTTGCTGTAATCTGTTTGGCAACCCTCCCTTCCTGTGCCGTATATTATCATCAGCTGTTACCACTTTCGGTGACCCACCAATAGTGTTTATGTCCCACCCCTTACAGTACTTCTTGAAACCAAGGTCCCACTGTTGCTGTGACGTATGCTACGAATTCCTACGAATTGGCAACCCTCCCTTACTGGGGCCCCTTGTCGTATATATCACTTTCTGCCAGCCGCCAATAATGTTCCGGTCCCACCTCTTACAACACTTCTTCAAACCAAGGTTCCACTGTTGCTGTGATGTGCATACGAATTTGGCAACTCTTCCTTCCTGAGGCCCCTTATCGGATCTTATCAGCCAGTATCACCTTCTGTCACCAGCTAATAATGCTCCGCTCCCTTCTTGAGACCCTTGTCGTATCCTTTCAGCTATTACCACTTTCTGTCACCCACTAATGATCTTCCCGTCCCACCCCTTACAATACTTCTTGAAATCAAGGTCCCACTGTTGCTGTGACGTATGCTACGAATTCTTACGAATTCCTTCCTGAGGCTTCTTCTCGTCTATTATCAGGTGTTATTACCTTCTGTTACCCGCCCACGTTTGCTGTGACGTTCGCTACGAACTGCTACGATTTTGGCAGTCCTCCCTTCCTGAGACCCTTGTCGTATCCTATCAGCTATTATCACTTTCTGTCACCCACTAATGATGTTCAGTCCCACCCCCCTCCTACAACACTTCTTCAAACCAAGGTTCCACTGCTGCTATGACGTGCGCCACGGATTTGGCAACTCTTCCTTACCTGAGGCCCCATATCGATCTTATCAGCTAGTTATCACTTTCTGTCACCCACTAATGATGTTTCAGTCCCACCCCCCTCCTACAACACTTCTTCAAACCAAGGTTCCACTGCTGCTATGACGTGCGCCACGGATTTGGCAACTCTTCCTTACCTGAGGCCCCTTATCGGATCTTATCAGCCAGTATCACCTTCTGTCACCAGCTAATAATGCTCCGCTCCCTTCCTGAGACCCTTGTCGTATCCTTTCAGCTATTATCACTCTCTGTCACCCACTAATGATGCTCCCGTCCCACCCCTTACAATACTTCTTCAAACCAACGTTCTACCGTTGCTGTGACGTGCGCTACCAAGCAACTCTCCCTTCCTGACGCCCCTTATCGGATCTTATCAGTTGTTATCACCTTTCTGTCACCCGCCAATAATGTTCCCGTCCCACCCCCTATATCACTTCTTGGAACCAACGTTCCACGCTTACTGCGACGCGTGCTATGAATTTCGTGACAGACAGACGGACGCACGCAGACACACACAAACACAGCACACACACACTGACAGACATATTTATTAATACGAATTACATTCAGTAGGAGGATTATTAAAGTTTTAGTTCCATGGATAACAAGGCAGTACCAGAACTACTTGCTGCTGGCGAATCCCATTAGTACAGCTATTTTTTCCAAAATAGGTCATAATCTCAGATTTGGCCAGAAATTTGTTCCCATGATAAGACCATTTGAGCGCGACATTTGGTGTGCGGACGTCTTAGACGCCGGTGCTTTGTCTTTCATTCAAGCAACAATAAGTCACATTTGCAACGGTTCAACTTTAAAATACGCTTTTATTTCTCGTGCACTGCTTCTAGTATTCGCTTTCCGCATATAGACCACCCATAGTTAGGAGTATTCAGCAGTTCTGGTGGGACAGTCTGTTTTGGAGCCACTAGAGCTTCTAGCATAAGCTCTGGAGAAATCCTCTGAAACTCCGTTCAAGAATTGTTCCGCAGAGTTCGAAAACAGATTCGAGAGTACCGCGTAGAATGTAGAAGACGCGTAGAATATAGAACAGCTCGTAACAAGTGGTTGGATCTACCTGTTGCTCTTTACGATCAGATGAAGCATGTGCTGCATGCTCACATACACTACCCTCTGAAAGACTTCTAACAATCTCGGATTGCTAAATAAATTCTGTGAATATTGCTGTCACCACGCCGAGATTAACGGAGAGTCGACCATGAAATTTCACACCCCGTTGATGGAAAGGGCGATACGATAGTGTTGCTCAAAATTCTACATCTCTCGGATACCGCATCCCAGGCCATGTCCTAATGAAGTGCAAAGCCACGCCCTACCGTTTATTGGGGTATGGAGTGAACATGCAGCGCCGCAGCCGCTTCGCATTAATTGTACTCCGTGAATGAAGCAAGATCTATCGTGCCTGCCCGCAAAAGACAGTACGTTGCGTATAGTCGTAAGTAAGTTGAAAATATAGGTGCTATCTGATCAAGCAATGTAGAAAAAAAATCAGGCAGAACCTTCGGAACAGCTAAGGTCCCTTCTTCTTGGAAATCTACTCGGTTTTCGAGCGAGCGATGAAACCACTGCAAACCTGGGATGGAGCAGAGCAGAAAGATGGGAGAGATGACAAACAGGGATGCAGTCACCATAGTGTGAGGTGGCCACCGCGAATCACAGCTGAAGTGAAGCAGCCACACTTTCGCGCGGAACTGGCAAGAAGTTTCCACATCTTTATGATGTGCTTCACGTTTCAGTCATATCTACAGAGTTAAAGGTAGTTAGAAAACTGCAATGTCAGTAAAAGTTGAAACTATTTGTTGGTAAGTTTAGGGGAGCGGTAAGCGATACACATAAGTAGGTGATTCTAACAAACCACAATTCAGTGCGTCGATCAACGCGAGGAAGCAAGTGGAATTGAATGTGTTAACGGAGAATGGATCAGCAACCTATTGCCATGTGGTATGTTAATCTCATTAATGCCCCTCCGAATGAAGCTGAAAAGGATTGAGGAATTTGTTCATTTTTATCGAAACATGAGAATGTCCTCAATTCCCAAGATTTTCTTTCCACAATACATCTGCATCGTTACTGATAGGAAAGAGAAAGTTGAGAAAGCAGCTTTTAATTGTGGTTTCTGTGCTTAACGATTCACTACTTTCTGACCCTACTGATTCATGTTTTTGCTAGTATGATAACTGGTGTTTAAAGACAGTATCCGCGCTCGAGAGGCCTTCAAAATGACTTCGCGCCTTCTGGAACCCTCTGCGCCTTGATGAAGATGATCCCGCTTTTATCCATCAATGGCGCGCGATGAGGAAGTTATCGCAATTTCGACAAGGCTCGCTAGGCTCACGGAGACGGTAGGTGGACGAGGCGTCTGGTCCCGAACTGCATCCGTCCCTTTAAAGCCCGCGCGTCCCTTTAAGCCCGCGGTCCCACTGGCATTTTGCCAAAGTTGGCTCATAGCTCAGCTAAAGGTCTTACTTCGGTCAGGCTTGTAAACATGTGGTGGAAAAGTGCGGAACCATTAGTTTTTTTTTTTTTGCTTATGGAATGTAGTGCTTGCTTTTCCAATGGTAGGGAGATTTGTTGTCAAGTGGGGTTTGTTGTCATTTTCTTTCTTTTTCTTTTTTTTCTTGTCAATTTCTCAAGAAAACTCCAGCAACCTTCCCAATTTTCTCTGTAAGCAACTCTAATCATCCCATCGTTGGAAATTGCAGTACGTTGCGAAGCGGCGCTGTAGCGCTACGCTGTAGCGCGACGCTGTAGCGCGACGCTGTAGCGCTACAAGTATGAACGCTGCCTTACGTTCGAAAGTATCCTATTTCGAAAGTTGGGACGCAATTGCGGCTGCCGCATCGAATTCTGGCAGCCACGCCCGGCACACTCGTCCAGGCCCCGCCCCCACTGCTAAAGGTAGGTTTGGGTTCAAGGTGTTCCCGAAGATTTTTCTGCTTCTTTTTCTACTGAGAAGCTAACTATGGAATACTGGTGCATGACAGAGTACAATTGCCCGCAATACTTGATCGCGATAATTGTCTTTAACGAGGTTCGGAAGTCATCACAAGAAGTCTACACGGTTCGGAAGTCATCACAAGAATGCTGAGTTATAAGCAAAAGTTCGACCCCAGACGGGACTCTTACTCCCTGTCTGGGCTGTTGCGTTATAAATTACACTACTGGGGCCGCTCTCACCCTCGCACCTCAATGGTTCTACTGTTTCCCTCGAGAAGCGTTTATAATTCACGATAGCAGCGACTACAGTCTTCATATTGCGAACCGGTGGGGGTCAGCCAGCCAGAAGGAGTGCGCACACTGTTGAAGCCGTTCTCAGCCTTTTTTGTTGCAACGCGTATGCGACAAAAAGTGGTAGAAAACGAGTAATACGAAGGATATAATACAGTAATGCACTTGCCCGCTTCAAAAACTGGTGCAGAACGATTTGCCAAACCGCACCAAACGCAGCCGCACTGCCACGCCCCACCGGTCCGCAATGATGAGGACTGTAAATCGCTATGATTGTTGCAATCGCCTGCGTGTGACAATGCGTGCCTTTTGGTTTGGGTTGGGCCACAGTGCAGTTACTAGTTGGGGCTTCCCTTTGGGTAGACTTTTTGTTAATGGCTAATAACTTCGAACGTGTCTTTTTTCGGAGACAAGGTAAATATTGAGGTGAAGTGACAAATTATTCTCTCCTTTCTTCTTTTCTAATTCGAGGGGCTGAGTCTCATCTCATATCGAAGATTTCGGTGCAGTCCTTTGGGAGGAAGGGCATTTTGGGTAATTCTTGTCAGCTTACCGGAGAATGACACTAGCGATATGACACACACACACACCGAAATGTCACCATTCTCATTCTGAGTGGCTACATAGTATAGGGCGATTAAACAGGGGCAACGGTTAAGGTGTGGTTGTGACCAATACTGCGTAATGCGCCGCGCTATGTATTAGGAGCTAAGCAAACGTTCGAAAACGTCCATATGCAATTGCACCAGTGACGCTTACCGTACTTGCTGCGTACTCATGCCCAGTGTCGGGAAAATTCGGGGGTTCTGTTACTTTCTGCTCTGCAAGGTAACGTGCTTGGGTCTTTCTGGGTCTACGGTCTTGGGTCTAGAACGAATTTATAATCTCGGGTCTAGAACGAATTAATCTGCACTCATTCACAGTAACGACCCCATTCACCTCTACCGCCGCTAGCTTCTGTAACCGCTACCGCGCTAGCTTTTGTGAAATCTATAGTTCGATGGAAAACAGGAACTGTTTCGTAATAGTTAACCCTTGGCATCTACTGGTTGGCCCAGATCATTTCCTCTCGCTCGTAATATGCCGCTGCAAAAACCCCGAACAAGGTGATCGGTGAACCTCCATGTCTCACTGGAAACTTCTAGAAAGGTACTGTAATATTATCTTATCTTGTCTCACAGGATGCTGCATTTTTCAATAAGCTGACATACGTAGATTTCAATCACCCACATTGATTCTTTCAACTGTCCTTACCCAAAATGCCCTTCCTCCCAAAGGACTGCACCGAAATCTTCGATATGAGATGAGACTCAGCCCCTCGAATTAGAAAAGAAGAAAGGAGAGAATAATTTGTCACTTCACCTCAATATTTACCTTGTCTCCGAAAAAAGACACGTTCGAAGTTATTAGCCATTAACAAAAAGTCTACCCAAAGGGAAGCCCCAACTAGTAACTGCACTGTGGCCCAACCCAAACCAAAAGGCACGCATTGTCACACGCAGGCGATTGCAACAATCATAGCGATTTACAGTCCTCCTCATTGCGGATCAGGTGGGGCGTGGCAGTGCGGCTGCGTTTGGTGCGGTTTGGCAAAGTCGTTCTGCACCAATTTTGAAGCGGGCAAGTGCATTACTGTATTATATCCTTCGCATTACTCGTTTTCTACCACTTTTTGTCGCATACGCGTTGCAACAAAAAAGGCTGAGAACGGCTTCAACAGTGTGCGCACTCCTTCTGGCTGGCTGACCCCCACCGGTTCGCAATATGAAGACTGTAGTCGCTGCTATCGTGAATTATAAACGCTTCTCGAGGGAAACAGTAGAACCATTGAGGTGCGAGGGTGAGAGCGGCCCCAGTAGTGTAATTTATAACGCAACAGCCCAGACAGGGAGTAAGAGTCCCGTCTGGGGTCGAACTTTTGCTTTTGCAGCATTCTTGTGATGACTTCCGAACCGTGTAGACTTCTTGTGATGACTTCCGAACCTCGTTAAAGACAATTATCGCGATCAAGTATTGCGGGCAATTGTACTCTGTCATGCACCAGTATTCCATAGTTAGCTTCTCAGTAGAAAAAGAAGCAGAAAAATCTTCGGGAACACCTTGAACCCAAACCTACCTTTAGCAGTGGGGGCGGGGCCTGGACGAGTGTGCCGGGCGTGGCTGCCAGAATTCGATGCGGCAGCCGCAATTGCGTCCCAACTTTCGAAATAGGATACTTTCGCAACAGTGAAGCACGCGTTCATACTTGTAGCGCTAAAGCGTAGCGCTACAGCGTCGCTCTACAGCGTAACGCTACAGCGCCGCTTCGCAACGTACTGCAATTTCCAACGACGGGATGATTAGAGTTGCTTACAGAGAAAATTGTGAAGGCTGCGTTTTCTTGAGAAATTGACAAGAAAAAAAGAAAAAGAAAGAAAATGACAACAAACCCCACTTGACAACAAATCTCCCTACCATTGGAAAAGCAAGCACTACATTCCATAAGCAAAAAAAAAAACTAATGGTTCCGCACTTTCACACATGTTGTCACAAGCTTGACGAAGTAAGACCTTTAGCTGAGCTATGAGCCAACTTTGGCAAAATGCCAGTGGGACCGCGGGCTTAAAGGGACGCGCGGGCTTCAAAGGGACGGATGCAGTTTGGGACCAGACGCCTTCGTTTCCACTACCGTCTCCGTGGATCGCTAGCGAGCGACCTTGTCTAGAAATTGCCGATGAACTCGTCTTCATCGCGCGCCAGTTTGAATGGATAAAAGCGGGTCATACTTTCATCAAGGGCCAGAGCGGCCGCTCAGAAGGCGCGAAGTCATTTTGAAGGCCTCTCGAGCGCGGATACTGTCTTTAAACACCAGTTATCATACTAGCAAAAACATGAATCAGTAGGGTCAGAAAGTAGTGAATCGTTAAGCACAGAAACCACAATTAAAAGCTGCTTTCTCAACTTTCTCTTTCCTATCAGTAACGATGCAGATGTATTGTGGAAAGAAAATCTTGGGAATTGAGGACATTCTCATGTTTCGATAAAAATGAAACAAATTTCCTCATATCCTTTTCAGCTTCCATTGCGGAGGGGCATTAAGTAGATTGAACATACCAACATTAGGCAATTAGTTGTCTGATCCATTCCTCCGTTACCATTCAATTCAACTTGCTTCCTCGGCGTTTGATCGACGCACTGAATTGTGGTTTGTTAGAATCACCTACTTATGTGTATCGCTTACCGCTCCCCTAAACTTACCAACAAATAGTTTCAACTTTTACTG
Source organism: Cooperia oncophora (assembly GCA_036418165.1). Lineage (NCBI taxonomy): Eukaryota > Metazoa > Nematoda > Chromadorea > Rhabditida > Trichostrongylidae > Cooperia > Cooperia oncophora. Next base: position 28,388 of record MU912412.1, read on the forward strand.
ACATTGCAGTTTTCTAACTACCTTTAACTCTGTAGATATGACTGAAACGTGAAGCACATCATAAAGATGTGGAAACTTCTTGCCAGTTCCGCGCGAAAGTGTGGCTGCTTCACTTCAGCTGTGATTCGCGGTGGCCACCTCACACTATGGTGACTGCATCCCTGTTTGTCATCTCTCCCATCTTTCTGCTCTGCTCCATCCCAGGTTTGCAGTGGTTTCATCGCTCGCTCGAAAACCGAGTAGATTTCCAAGAAGAAGGGACCTTAGCTGTTCCGAAGGTTCTGCCTGATTTTTTTTCTACATTGCTTGATCAGATAGCACCTATATTTTCAACTTACTTACGACTATACGCAACGTACTGTCTTTTGCGGGCAGGCACGATAGATCTTGCTTCATTCACGGAGTACAATTAATGCGAAGCGGCTGCGGCGCTGCATGTTCACTCCATACCCCAATAAACGGTAGGGCGTGGCTTTGCACTTCATTAGGACATGGCCTGGGATGCGGTATCCGAGAGATGTAGAATTTTGAGCAACACTATCGTATCGCCCTTTCCATCAACGGGGTGTGAAATTTCATGGTCGACTCTCCGTTAATCTCGGCGTGGTGACAGCAATATTCACAGAATTTATTTAGCAATCCGAGATTGTTAGAAGTCTTTCAGAGGGTAGTGTATGTGAGCATGCAGCACATGCTTCATCTGATCGTAAAGAGCAACAGGTAGATCCAACCACTTGTTACGAGCTGTTCTATATTCTACGCGTCTTCTACATTCTACGCGGTACTCTCGAATCTGTTTTCGAACTCTGCGGAACAATTCTTGAACGGAGTTTCAGAGGATTTCTCCAGAGCTTATGCTAGAAGCTCTAGTGGCTCCAAA
>MU912412.1:29367-43546 GCA_036418165.1 Cooperia oncophora
ATTTTGGGTAAATTCTTGTCGGCTTACCGGAGAATGACACTAGCGATATGACACACACACACACCGAAATGTCACCATTCTCATTCTGAGTGGCTACATAGTATAGGGCGATTAAACAGGGGCAACGGTTAAGGTGTGGTTGTGACCAATACTGCGTAATGCGCCGCGCTATGTATTAGGAGCTAAGCAAACGTTCGAAAACGTCCATATGCAATTGCACCAGTGACGCTTACCGTACTTGCTGCGTACTCATGCCCAGTGTCGGGAAAATTCGGGGGTTCTGTTACTTTCTGCTCTGCAAGGTAACGTGCTTGGGTCTTTCTTGGTCTACGGTCTTGGGTCTAGAACGAATTTATAATCTCGGGTCTAGAACGAATTAATCTGCACTCATTCACAGTAACGACCCCATTCACCTCTACCGCCGCTAGCTTCTGTAACCGCTACCGCGCTAGCTTTTGTGAAATCTATAGTTCGATGGAAAACAGGAACTGTTTCGTAATAGTTAACCCTTGGCATCTACTGGTTGGCCCAGATCATTTCCTCTCGCTCGTAATATGCCGCTGCAAAAACCCCGAACAAGGTGATCGGTGAACCTCCATGTCTCACTGGAAACTTCTAGAAAGGTACTGTAATATTATCTTATCTTGTCTCACAGGATGCTGCATTTTTCAATAAGCTGACATACGTAGATTTCAATCACCCACATTGAATCTTTCAACTGTCCTGTACCGTGTACAATCCCAGATGACTAGAAATGCTTGAAGTTTCTCAAAAATGAGGCCAAAAGCCAAAGAAAAGAGAAGGCGAATGTGAAATGACATAAATGCGAAATAACCTTCCCTAAATGATACCTCAAAAGGTTGCACTTTTAAAATGAAAAACTCATAGAAGTGGCTAGGCGATCCTACTCTATATAATTCACTAAGTCTGTCTGTGTGTGTATGTTTGTGTGTGCGTCTGTCTGTGTGTCACGAAATTCATAGCGCCGGTCCCAGTAGCAGTGAGACATTGATTTCAAGAAGTGATGTAGGCGGTGTGACGGGAACACTATTGGTGGGTGACAGGAAGTGATATCAGTTGATAAGATCGATAAGAGGGGGGAGGTCACCATATTCATAACGCGGGTGACAGCAACAGTGGGACCTTGGTTTTGATAAGTGATATAAGGTTTGGGATGGGAACATTATTGCGGCTGACAGGATGTGATATCAGCTGATAAGATCTGATAATGGGCATTAGAAGGGAAGGACTACCAAATTCATAGTGCGGCTCACAGGAACAGTGGGTCCTTGGATCCGAGAGGTGATATAGGGTGTGGGACGGGAACATTATTGGCGGGTGACAGAAAGTGATAACAGTTGATAAGATTCGATAAGGGGCCTCGGAAGGGGAGGGTCATCAAATTCGTAACGCAGGTTACAGCAACAGTGGGACCTCAGATCCGTGAGGTGATATAGGGTGTGGGACGGGAACATTATTGGCGGGTGACAGAAAGTGATAACAGTTGATAAGATCCGATAAGGGGCCTCGGAAGGGGAGGGTCATCAAATTCGTAACGCAGGTTACAGCAACAGTGGGAACTCAGATCCGTGAGGTGATATAGGGTGTGGGACGGGAACATTATTGGCGGGCGACAGAAAGTGATAACAGTTGATAAGATACGGTAAGCGGCCTCGGAAGGGGAGGGTCATCAAATTCGTAACGCAGGTTACAGCAACAGTGGGACCTTGGATCCGAGAGGTGATATAGGGTGATATGATAGTGATATGGGACGGGAATATTATTAGCGGGTGACGGAAGTGATAGGAGCTAAAGTGACAAGGTAACATGGGAAAATCCGCTTCACCGCTCACAACAACAATGCGATCGATATGACTCAAGTATAACGATCTCAATGATTCCAACAGAACTCATTCCTCACTGCTTATTAGTAACGACATCATGTACGACCGCTAAGCTAGCTCTATTCCAAATGCATTTGTTTACAGAGATGTTATGAACAGCAGCAATTGACTTAATCACTCTTACCACAATTATCTTCCATCAACAACCTTAGTGAGGGCCATTTAAGTTCCACTGCTGAATGCGGGAGTGCATTCCAAAGCAACACGCTTCAAGACGACAGAATGCATGAATTGTAGGCTGCTCCAGCGGCTAATCTCACAGGCTGCAATATTCCCATGAAGGTATTCGGATAGCTGGCTAAAGCCGGCTCTCCCTTTCTGTGATGCGTCGAGCGCTCCTGCTGTTTCTGCGTTTTGACGGGACGGGCGCTACTTTTCAGTTCATGGCTGATGCAGAACATTCCTTCGAACAGTAGGTTGATCAGCGATTCATAACTCAGCACGCGGCAAATGCGCATGGCCTGGCGAAGCCGGGTCACGCCACAGAAGGAGGAGCGCCCGGCCAATCTCCGGTTATATCAACTCAATCATGATCTATTGCCAGTGCCTAGTGCTTATCACACTTCCATTCCGTATAACCACGGACAGCCTAGCGGTTGAAAGTTTCTATAGTGAAAATATTGAGAGGATAGGGAAATGTCTTCATAACTTTCGGTAAAAGTGGTGGAGCATTCTTCAAGCATCTACCTGTCTTGTCTTCCTTATCCTATTCTTCTAACACTTTTTATGGTATCTTATCCGCTGTCATCATTTCCTGCCACCCACCAATGTTTATCCAACCTACCCCCTACATCACCTATTCGAAAAAATGTCCCATCGTTGCTGTGGCCCAAGATATGAAGTTGGGTACTCTCTCCTTCTGAACGCCTTTTATGGTATCTTATCAGCTGTTATCACTTCCTGCCACCAGCCAATGTTGTTCCCAGCCTACCCCCTATATCACCTGCTGGAACCAAGGCCCCATCGTTGTTGTTTCCCAAGAAATGAAGTTGGTGGCGCAACCCTTTTAACGCCTTTTATGGTATCTTATCAGCTGATATCATTTCCTGCAACCCACCTATGATTACCCAATCTACCCCTATTCGAAAAAATGTCCCATCGTTGCTATGGCCCAAGACAGTAAGTTCTGTACTCTCTCTCTCCTTCTTACGCCTTTTATGGTATCTTATCAGTTGTTATCACTTCCTGCCACCCAGTAATAGTCCCACCTCCCACATCGCTCATAGCTTTGAACTGCTTGCGGTGAAATCAAAGGAAGTTATGAATTTCCGGTCAAGCACACATACCGACACACATACACACACCAACAGACAAACTTAGCGGATTATACATAGTAGGATAGAGCTTAATTATTTGAGTTTGCGGTTGAATTAATGTTGATAAGAAAACCCGTTGCGGCTCGATGACCTCATCGGGAGATTTATTACGCTAGCCGGAATGCCGACTTTTCCGAAATTAAGCGTCGAGTATGTAGCAAGTACGGTGAGCGTCGCTGGTGCTATGCTATTGTGTCTAGACGTTTTCGAATGTTGTCTCATTGCTTGGCTTATATACTTAGATCATCTCCTTCAAAAACGTGGAGAGAAATGGAGTATTGGCGGGAAAACAGAGAAGCTACGGCAGGAGTCTCTGCAATGATTGGAAGCAGTACCCTCAGCTACACATGTGCAAAACTTATAACTTATAGAACCTATAGAAAAACTATCGTGGAATTGAAAGGATGTTTGAGTGTTCAAGGTCAGCGTGCAATCATCATATATCGCGCATTATATCAGCAGTTAAGTAGGGCACTCAATCCTCCCCTTTCTCTAGGCAGAACGTGGAACATTAAAGGCAGCCCCCACGTTCACTTGATGTGCCTATGCTGCTTCTCTCCACGTCGTGTGGTGAGAGTGAGGTGATAAGGGGAAACAGCTGAAATCAACAAGTGAGAACTCGTGCAACCACTCCTTCTCTTCGCCTTAAGCACGTACAACCGCTATTCGGTATGAAACTCCTTATAGGGCATTTTGCATGTTTTCTTTCTGATTTTTCTTCGCTAATAGGTTTCTTGCTATTAATACCTGTGCCATACTCATCAAATTTGGACGCGGGCGTGCCTTTAAGTGCAGGTTTCATAGAAGCAAGGACGGCTGCAACTAAAAATTGAAGAGGCGCCCGCAATGTTCACCCTGCACACAAAGAGCGGTGGATGAAATCAAGCGTTGAATGTCGTGCGTAGAGACTCATTGCCCAACTTGTTTGCGAGACCGACATTTCTGCTACGACTGTTGGCCGAATTAATGCGAAGAATTGGGAATGGTCAAAAAGATGTGCGTTTGGGTGCCTCACATTCTCGCAGAAGCACAAGCCCAGAAACTAACTGACACTCACTCATGAAATGAACATGCCTGACTTTGCACACTAAACCTAAAAGTCGCATGTGTCGGCTCTGGGCAAATGCAGGTGAGGAGCCACCTGAATTATGTCTTGTGGAGTTTTTGGATCCACGCACATGGTCATCGTGGCAATGGTGTGGCAATGGCATCGTTTTTAGGGGTGGCTTTTTGGGAGCTCTGACCGGAACCTACAAACGTTAGTGCTGATGTACATCGCCAGTTCACTGACTACTGGATTGTAACACACAACTGCAAAAAGGCTTCATTGATGACAACGACCGCTGGTCGATCGCCTGAACTAATGTCAACAACATTTTATTCGCACTTGTTGAAAAAAAGAAGCTGGTCAGTGCACAGATGCTCCCGAACGTTGGAAACAAGTTGTCGGTAACAGCGATCCTTATTCAATATGAGACTGAAATACCACTTCTTTTAAATCTATTTTCCTATTCGTTTTATTCTTCGTCCACTTTCTTGAACGGTATGACCCAATAGTTTGTATCAAGGAAGCGTCTGAAAAGTTTTAGCTGCAAAAATAGCCGACTGCTATTTTCACGAACTTTGTCACCCTTGCCATTTCCGTCGTCTAGCTGTCATACAACTTGTTTCTCCGCCGTAACGATTCCACCCGATCGTTTACTGAACTGTTACTGCATAGAACTTCGAGTGGTCGAATAAGACAACTTGACTAAGTTACTCTGACTGCTTCCAGACAAAGCAGCTTCACACGAAAGAAATTCAGTGTGGTTACACAAGTTCGCCACGAATAGCTGAAACGTAAATTTCCGATAAACACTTCAGTGAATTTTCAACCGATCGTCAGCTTTTTATTTCACCGCGGATTACTTTGGCGTGACAGGACGTGCCTCGTTTGTAACAACACAGCCGCTCGTTGCTGCATAGCCGCTCAAAATGAAATTGATCTCATTTGTCAACGTATGACATCGCTCGTTGAACATAAATTCCCAAAAATGCACTCGTCCAGTAAAGGAATTAGCGCCGCGAATGTCTTCTACGGATGTTTCTTCTTAATGCTGTTCTTGTTTGCTCACACTCATAAAGATGTCTTGGAGGTATCTTATTCGCTGATCTTTACTAGCTTTCGATTCACTTACAATTGTACAACCGATAAGCACGAAAAGATGAGAAACTTGCTTAGGAATTGAATTCTCTTCGGGAATTGAGTTGTGGAAGTTATTTTCAGTTTCGAATAATGGCACGGTCTACAGCGGGAAGAGCTTATTCGACGATGGCATGTGCATATTGCCACCGTTAGATAAAACACTGCGAATAGCGAACATTGACAACTATGTCCCACAGGAACACCATAAATTTGCACATGGAACAGTATTACAGGTGAGATCAACTACAATGTTCAGCAACCAAAGAATTAAGAACTGAAGCTGCCCTTGTAAAGAAAGTCAGTATGTTGTCTTGCTGGGCGCTAACGTATTCGTATTGGGGAAGGGAGAAGGGGGGGGGGGGGGCGGGGGGGGGATCACCCTCTCCCCCCAGTTTGTTAGCTCCTCTTTCTGTTCTTTGAACATGCATCTTGTCTAGTACACTCTGTAAATTGTCCATAATGTCTTCATAGCAGATTCTGCTGTCTTGGTACATTCCAGGTCAGTTGCGCCTTTGGCGGGAGAGCCGGCGACCATATGGAGCTCAAATGTCGTCGCGGAAAGTGGAGTAGAAGGAATCGTATCAACTGCGATATTCGTAAGATTAACTATTTCTTGTCAACTCAGTTTTGAAAGAAGCAAATGCCTGCTTTGAAGCACTTTGATGCAGAGCTGTTGCGTTATTGTGTATTGTGTTGTGCTGTGTTACCGTTAGACAATGTGCTAGACTGGTACCAGCAATATACGAGAACTGAATTAATAATATTTTTTCTGCGCGATAAATTGTTCAACGGTGGGAGACGTTAGCTCAGAAAATGGTTTCTGTTGTATTTCCTGAGTTCCGGAAATGCAACGTTCTGATAGTAGATTGCAACCTAGGCCTTCTTGTAGGAAAAACCCCCTCAAATTGTTTTAGAAAATGACGTCGGCTTCGTGGTCCAAAGATTACACGGCGAGAGAAGAGTAACGAGAAGAGAGTGCGCCGACGGGTTCCTTTTGGCAAGAGTAGACAGGAGAACTGAAGGAAAAAAGACTACTCTTTTTCTTTTTCTTTCCCAGCCTTGGATGAACATCTGTATTTCTTCGCTGGCGTTTCGCGCTTTTCTTCGTGGCTGCGTGCATTTGTGCACTACGCATAGCTACCGTATGCTCAAGATCGGGCATCCTCTCACAACACTTCACTGCTTCTCATTTAGCAGCATTTGAACCGCGGAAAATTGTTCCTTTGCTAGAAGGTTCCTTTGAATGCGAATCTTGGGATGTGCTGCCTTTGACCCTTTTGTGATTTTGCTCTTGATCGAGTACACTGCAAATGATGAGCCCAAGCCCTTTTTGAAGGCGACGACCTTCATGAGACGTTGTCCAACAGATATCGTTGCCAAAGTGCTGTACTAACAACAAGCTGAGCCATCACGTAGCCGTTTACAAAATTTCGGGACATTGGGAAGAGTTAATTAATGAGTCTCGCCGAGGGATTCCGAGTGAAGTATTGAGAGCTAAACACTAAGTGAGCTTCTTTACACGGATGGATGTGTGATCCCTGCAAAGTTTCTCGCTGGTTTTTGTGGACTAAGGTCTCCATCACTGGAGGAAAAGACCGCCCACCTCTCCAGGAGAAGTGTTCATACGACTACCCTCCTTACAGGCTCACTATGTACAGGGGGTCAATAAAAAAAGACACTTTGGCCGAGTCACATATCAGTAAAGTTTACGCAGCCCACTCACGTACACCAATATGGTAAAAATAAGTCATCTTCAATCGCAGCCTGACTGGAGAAGGCCTTTGGAATTCACGTCACCTCCAAACAGCTGCGAAACTTCTTGTATGGAGTCACCCATGGACAGCTACCTGGGACCAGCACTCTTGATCTGGAAACCTCCAACGAGCAGCTCCGACAACGTCGCTATGGTCCAGGATATCATCTTCACCGCAGTCGCCAAGGCGCGGTTGATGGTATGGACCGGAAGTTCCTGGAATGGGAAGACCGATATTTTCTTCGTGGACCCCGGACTGAAGGTGAGCGCTGGCGGTTACACCGAGCAAAAAGAAGAATAGAATAGAATAAGAATATTCTCCCCTCGTGTCGTCACCCTTACAAACTTGGGAGCTTCATACTGCTACAGTATTGGGTGCCAGCACATGGAATCGGAGGGCTGGAAAACTCTTGCCTACTTGGAATGAAAGGACGTTGAGAACCTGAAGAAGACGGAATATCCAAGTGTGCCACCTGACCTAAACCCCCTCGATTACCGGGTTCGGGCGGAGCTCAACAGGGTGGTCTACAGTGGTGGAGAAATCAACGATTTCGCTGAATCAGGCAACGAATCACGGTCGCGTGGAAGAACTCTTGATGGCGCTCGTTCAGAAGACTGTTTCGGAGGTTCTTGATAGTACAATGTGTTGTTGAATATGATAGTGGAAATGTCCAATCAATTTGATAAAGGGTAACTTACATTTCCTTGAAAGTCGAGGACGAAAAGTGTCTTTTTTACTGCCCCCCCCCTATTGCAATATCCGCGGTTATGTTGCGTACTGTGAGAACGGAGCGCTGCGCAGCCTAGCAAACTCCCTCTAAGCTTTAGTTCTTCTTGAAATGCATAAGCTAACGATTTGCGCAAACGATCTTTTGCGGAGCGGATGGCAGGATCCGTAGTTTCTAGGGGTTCTATATGAAGTACACTAGTATACTTTACGATCAAGCTTGTTTGGCGGCTTCATACCAAAAATAACGCGGACATTTTCGCTGAATGCTGGTTGTTCAAATTTAGTGGACGCTGCCTCGTCCAGACGTAATATAGAGCAAAACCCTACACGGTTCTAAAAAAGAAAAACTTTCTCTATCTAAATGACACAACAGTTTTGTTGTAGGTTTACTATGGTGAACATTCGCTCGTCGCGGATTTTGTTCTGAAAGTTTGCTTCAGCTGTAGTGAGAGGGTCCCCCAACAATATAGGCCATATAGGCCCCGCGTCGCGGATTCTGTGACAAGCTCGATCCTGCGCGGCACGCCCTATTATTCAAAGGATTACGACTGTATGTCGACAACACGGCGAACAGACCATCGCGTTGTGTACAATCTCTGGTATATACGATACCGCCACAGGAGAAGTTTATATCAAATAGGATATCTTCATTCTGGAAGTGTGCGCGCATTCAGAAGTTGCGCAAACTTTCAAACACCTGTCCTGGCACTGGACCACACTATTTCGCCATATCGTGCGAAATGGGCCAGGAACTCTAAAGGTGTCCACTCTTTATCCATCATTTTCTCAGTAGCAGGAGTTTTAATGCGGGAAAGCAGGGCTGTGAAGCATAAAGCTCGGTATTCATTTTGAACACCTTTGAAGGGGAACCTCCCGTTATGACGTTCTTGGTGAGATTTGGGGTCACCTACAAGTTTTCATGGCTTAACAGACAGAACTTTCCTATCTGACCTGTTGTGAAACCGAAGACACTGCCGGAATCTACTACACTTCTTCTTTTGCCGGAAAGGGCATTTTTCTATGCTCACTGATTAAAGAATTCTGTGTCGTGTATTATAGTTGTTGTGGACAGTTTGAGCAGCACAAAAATCCCACTCCTCCGGCGCAATAACATTTTCAGATCGTTTGAAGAATTGAGCTACCTCCCTGACACAACTTTCGTCTAGTTAATTGAGCAATAGTTTAACCGTCGTCGAGTGACATCCCATAGGTACTGCGCCATGTGTTCGCGCAGGGGTATTAGGTGGTAGCTAACGATTAGAAAGACTTTTCCATGGAAACGGATGTTCCCCTACGGTTCAGAAAGGTTCAGGCACGTAGTGCTCTTTTGTTAAAAGGCAGAACCCGCGATTATTCGCCATCTCAGATAGTGGATTAGGGGGTTCCATATAGACGACAAGGGGTTGAGTAACTCGACAGTGAAGAAAAAAAGCACAAAAAACATGCCACCTGCCCTAGATAGAACCCCATTTTGATCCCAGTTTGTACGTGCCCAATTAACTCTATCTCCCACACTACGCCCTCATACGCACAGCTGATTCACCGATAAGAACTCTACGATCGTACAAGTGACGATTTTCATGCTTTTTCGTCCTGCAATCTCGTTTTTCACTGAAAGCCGGGCATTGGAGGCGGAGTCTGGAGGCGGAGTCACTGGAAAAAGGAGGAACCACTGAACCTATATTGCGCTATAGCGCCCCTCCCTTAGAATTTTTTGCCGCGAAACCGGTACAAGGTTGTTCGTCGCGGACCACTCCAACCTCCTGACACCATATACCTGATCGCAGAACGTGCCTTTAACTAATCATAAGGTTGTTGATGGCGGCTCCACTTGCTTCTTATCAACTCCAGCTCCCTCTCCTGAGCCTGCAGCTTCTGTTTTCCGGTGTCAGGTGTTCCTTTACAGCACAAACCACACAAACCATGACTGAATCTTTCATCATTCAATCACCGCACAACATCTGAATACCGCTGTTGTTCCTATTTCTGAGTGAGTCCTGAGCTTCCAAGTTTCCCCTTCGGCCCTTCTCGCGGTCGAAAACGCTTCACGTTGTGATTTCCACAATGCTGATTGCAACTGGTGTTGGGTACCTGGCAATCGCCTCATGTCCCAGTTGGTTGAACAAAACAAATAATAACTCTTGACAAGGTAAATAATAACTATGGTATTAGTTGCAAAAGTTCCACCGCATCAACATAATGTATGGAGTGTGCATTACTGATGATGCTGCCAATCACACATTTGTCTATGGACAGTAACAACACATATGAACTGATGTCTCAATCCAACAAGTATTCTCTAGGAGTAAAGCACATTCCTTCGTGTAAAAAAATAATAGCAGTACATCTAGTGATGCCTTCTATATGCATTACCAGAGCTACATAAGAATCCAATAAAATGCAGATACATCACAGGTGATTGTTAGCATTTGGTTCAGGAACTACGCACAGTCTTCACACATCTCAAGAATCACATTGTTAATTATGCCAAAGTAATACAGGACCGCAAGAGGACGATTAGTTATATTAGCACAAGTCAATAACCACACGATCTCCCATTCGATTCTCAGAATTTACACTGCGGATTTGATGGACATGTTCACAAGCTCAGAACATGGCCTCATTATCAAGTAAAGGCAAGAACTCCAAAGATTCTCTTCAGGGATGCCATTAAATCCTTTATTGCCTTTAACGGTTGCTATGTTTTCTATGCAGATGGTTGAAAAATTAAGAGCTGTTACAGATACTACAAACCAAGCGATCCAGTACATATATCTAACCGACTATCCATCACGCAATAGTTCTTCTCTTATTGCAAATAATACGTTTAAACAGACTGAAAGAGTCCCACATGGTTTTACTCACCTATCGGCAGATCTTACGCTTTCTATCATGGAGTATGGCTGTGCAAAATACGAAAAGTTTGATAACAGTTCATTCCATATAAATATATGAACGCTTGCGTGCTGCACATAACCAAACTGATAGCAATGTCGACGACTTATTTTTGATGTTAACACCCTTCAATTGAAAAAATCTTATAAGTGAAGGTTTCAACCAGTTATCTAGGCTTAACAATCAAAAACAAGCGGTAAAATTAGTACTCAGTTGTATAATATAATGGAACGGATGATTTGACCTTTGATAGTAAAGAAAGTGAAAGAGTAGGGAAAGGGGAATAAAGGAAATAAAAAGTGATTCGTTTCGCCTCCGACTCAGACGAATCACTGTCTTACGTCAGGCATGTAGGCAATTTCCGCATAGTGACGTATTCCCCTTACTAGCAAGGCTTCGGTTATATGCACAGAACATTACGTTTAGCAAATTCATGTTCGTTCTTTGATATAGTTCGTAAGCAAATTAACGGATATGGTCACCACACTTTTGAATGCTTACGAAGAAAACATTAGTTTTACTAGCATGGTGGAATGTATTTATAGAAAATAAATTTATAGGTTACAAATACTCTATTGCAAATAACTATAAAAAGATAAGTAGACTGGTTAGAAGGTATTCTCATTGGCAGCGGTGTTCAACACCAGCTCTCATTTTATCACTCCGGTGTTTTGTCCTTTTGTGCTTCGTATTAGTGTCACATAGTTAATATTCCCTCAGTTGGTTTGACCTTAAGTACAATTTGATCTTTCTCTTTTTACACGTATTTTCTCGCACACTTCACGTGATGTCTTTCTCCCGTCTTTCTGTCCCTTCCCTCTTAACTAATCTTTCTTGCATTCATTTTGCATGTGCACCTATCTTATAACTACTCTCATTTTATCTTTTTTCTCGACTACTTCCCTGCATAGTCCGTGTCCTCGTTTCGTCGACCCTGCCTTAATGGTGAGTTTGGAGGTCGGCGAGACAATGATGATTCTTCTAAGGTAACAAGGAAAACGGATCATCTGGCTGGGAACATTTCTTTCCCAATATTTTTTTTCTGGTTTTAAATGAGGGCAAATTCGGCCTTCGCACATTAAGGCTAATGGTGTTCTGTAATGAACTGTAGTCGCTCAACGGTCAACGGTTAAGGAGAAAGCGAACACTTCCGATAAATGCCCGCAAGCAATCTCATTGTACGAATTTTTTGAAATTACAAAATATCTCAAATAGTGTCCTACAGCCGCAACATTTCACATAATAGGTCGATGAAGAATCAAGAGCAAAAACACTGACGGAGCTTTCTTACCACAGTATTATAATAGTTACGGATGTGATTCAGACGAATCGAACAACGAAACTATACTTAGGCAACTTTTTATTCTAGATGGGCGACCTTGCGAATTTAAGGTGCAGTTGAATTCACGTACTGTCGTGTACCATGTTGAGAGGAAAGAAGCCGTCTTGTTTAATCAGTATTTCGCAGGTGATGTCTTTGTTTGACCTGCTGCCATATTGATAGCAAGATTCTTCTTGAGTTTGCATTTTAGAAGGATCTCATCTGCTCGTTCGCTGCGTAAACGTTGGAACCGATCGTCTGAAAGGTAATTCGGAGCTGGTTTGTCGCGATGGCGCTTGGTCTCACTCGACACCGTATTGCATTCCACTTGATCCACTCAACAGAAATAGTGAGCATTTTTCAGCCTTGCGACTGTTCACGTAATTCATCCAATCAGCTCTGATAGTAGCTTCAGAGGATTCACCACCAATACTGATCGATGTGCTGAATGGTGCCCACACTTTCTCACCTATCGGTGAGCTCATTGTAGCTCGCAGCGCCACTGTAATATTTTCGTGTTTGTCGCCAAAAAAGACCGCAAAATCTAAATGGGTAGGTTATCATTTACATAATTTTTGGGGACATTGTTTCGGCTGCGCCGAATAGTTTTTCCACTGATAACATCATTCTCGCCATTCGAGGACTCTATTAGTTTTTTTTGGGTTTCGTAACCCTATCACTCTCCTGTACGAAGCACAACCTTTGCGTGTTTGTTCATCGGTTTGCCATTGTATCTGTGAATATCGTGCAAAAGGAGTTTATGTGCGGGGTTGCGGACTGGCGCGCACTCAGGTTGACCCATCCCGCCAATTGATGCCATCCTTAGTATGCAACAATTCGCTGAAGAGTCCTGGCTGCACTGTAATCCTCCGCACGTCCTCTCACTTGCAGGAATAATGAATTTAGGGCTTTCTGTTCGCTGAATGCCTGGGATGTTATAGGGGACATAATAGCAGGACTCGCCAAGCAGACAATCAATTTTAGTTGCAGTACCACCCTGAGATGATGATTCAACTGCGTTAACTTTCCTCCGTCGCCTAGAAACCCAATCAGTAGCTCTACAAGATGTTCACGTCTACGCGTACCAAATGGTGGAAAAGGAGAGTGAGGGATCTGGAGAAAAAAGAAAGAGCTCGGTCGCGGTATGCTTGCTGGAATAAACCAGTAAGATCAGCGTGAGCCGGTTCTTCTGAATGCGCAGCAGAGTTCCTTTTCAGAATCGCTAAGCTTTTTTGTATCTGTAGCTCTGTTCTGATTCCGAGGAGAAGAAGTTTAGTAAACTAGTCATTGTTTTTACTCTCTCAGCTCGACCTGGTTCTAGGGAACTGGCCTTTATGGAAGCTTCGTTGAGTTGACTACTGAACTACACTTGACGTTGTAGCAATCAATCGAGGCAGGTACTGAAGGGATAGAATGATCCCACTTCCAGTTGATTACCAACCGATCAATGTCCCTAGGGCAAAGCACTGAAGACGTGCTCTTCCTCTCTCTCTCCATAACTTTCCTGACACCATTTCGACTGGTTACGGATATCAACTTTATGTTCTTTATGTATAGCGGCTACTGGTGTCACCGTCTCCCTTCCCCTTCTTAATTCTATATTTAGAGAGATCACCGTGCACAGTAATCTTTTTGAGACACATCTAGGCATATTCTGCTATTTCCGGAATTCAACCTGTTGGAGGTTTCGCGAATTCAGGAGTTCTCCTCAACCTACAGAAGCTATCCACAAATATGGACAAGAATCGAGGCTCTGGGTGCAGAGAAGGCAGACGCTAATCAGGTGAGCGTCACACATTGATTTCTTTGTTTCCTTTATTACTCAGTAAACTGTGTGATAATTGAGATGTTACATTAACTAATACACCAACTACAATGCGTAACCTATAAAACAGAGGCGGACGAGCAATGATCTTGTGATCAATTCCCAGGTTGTAAATAGTGTAGAGATAAAAGATTTCGAAGAGCGTTATGAAATCAACATTTTTTTTACTTCTAAGCTCTGCAGACTCCAATGCAATATGTCGAGCATATTCGGGAAAATGGGTTTCCCTTATCATTACCGGGTGTGATAA